>JAJOZX010010923.1:0-123413 GCA_023014485.1 Bathynomus jamesi
AACCTAGGCTACGTTGGAGATGGAAGACCTAGGCCAAAGATGAACCAGCCTAACTATTTGTCCATAAACAGAACTTCCATACTCTTTTGTTAAACAATTACAGCTGAAATGTCAGCTTATTTAACCTAAATTTAATAACCGAAGGGAAATTTATGAACTTCTTACCTTGAAGCTAATATAAATTTTATTTCTTGACACCAATAATGAACATTTTTATTCCGGCATCTTTCGTCTCCTCTTTTTTCTTTTTCGTCCTCTCTATTATTCTGCTTATTCAGCTTATGCCGATCTTTTTCTTCTTCTTCCCAAAACCGTGTTGCTATTTCTAGCTATGGGATCTTTTTTTCTTTTCATCCCATATTTGTTTCTTCGTTGGTGTCTTTTTAATTTTTCTCAGCAAGAGTTCATGTTCTCCTTCTGAGTTATTTTTTATTGTTATTATTTATTTTGATGTCAATATGGCTTATCCAAGATTAGGTGGGTCTTCCATTTCGGTACTCCCAAATTTTCCACATGTATTTTCGTTCATTACTCATCTCCACCATCCACTATACGACGTTTCGTCGAAATCGGTTTAGAAACGTAAAAGTTTTTTTCTGGGGATAGACGGACAGACAGACACACACACACATTTGCTAAATTAAAGTAGTAATAATTATGTGGTTAGAGAAGGAAAAAAATTATAGTCATGGAAATCTTGAACTTCACATTGTGTCAAGATTTGTGAAGCTTAAGATTCTGATGATTATAATTTTATTGACCACATAATTGAACCCCTAGTAATTGGGGGACAGCATACCCCCTCCAATTACTGGGGGATACAACAAAAAATAAAAAATGACTTAAATAATTAAAATATAATACAATCAGCCAACCCCAAGCAAGTGCTGGGCATAACAGCTAGTAACATATACTGTATATGGTCCTCTATAAGTATACAACATATATATGGTTCCCTATATATAACATATATATGGTTCCCTATATATAACATAAATATGGTTCCCTATATATAGCATATATATGGTTCCCTATATATAGCATATATATGGTTCCCTATATAGAGCATATATATGGTTCCCTATATATAGCATGTATATGGTTCCCTATATAGAGCAGATATATGGTTCCCTATATATAGCATATATAACATATATATGGTCCCCTATATATAGCATATATAACATATATATGGTCCCCTATATATAGCATATACGGGGCTCCAATAAATCTTAGCCCCCCACGCCCATGGCCTAAACCATTAGATGTACAGTAAAACTAAACATACCTTACAAAAGAGAATTTAATCCTGCATTTAGTGAGAAACAATTAAAACTTGGTGTTCCCGCCATTGGCTTCCAAGACAGCCTGAATTTGCTCTGGGTAGCTTGCCAAAAGTGACGTGAATAGATCTTGATCGTTACGCAAATTTGCTAAAACAGTTTCAATGTGTTGCGTCATTGTATCCTTCGAAAATCGATTTGCTGCAGGTTCTTGAAACAAGAGACATTCAACCTTGTCCTTTATAACTGATCCAATGTGTTCACAGACGTTCAGGTCAGGAGAATTTCCTGGACATTCTTCATTTCCAAAGAAATCGATCTCATGGTTTCGCAACAACTGTTGAGTGACTAATGCCTTAAAGCAGGGGGCCTTATCGTGCAGAAGTGTGACCTGATCGACATCCATAACATTGTTTGGGTTTCTTAGAAAAGGAATGACATGCTGGGATAGAATAATATCACGAAAATACTGTCCATCCCAACTCTGACCATTTCTTTTGACGAAGTCCTCACTTCTTCACAAATTTTGACAACCCATGAACGTGTTATAAAGGTGGTTCCAGCATCACTAGCTTCCCGAAATGTTATTGCTCGTATGCGATCTATTACACGTTGCTTCTCCGAATCACCAATTAATTGAGAAGCCATTATATTATCACTTTATCAGCTAGAGTAATTTTAATACCTGCAATAAATAAAGAATTTTATATATTTTTATAATCACTAAAAACTATTTCGATATAAGTAAACATGTAAGCTGCAAATGGGCGGGGGGGGCTAAGGTTTTATGGAACCCCTTATATGGTCCCCTAAATATAGCATATATATGGTCCCCTATATATAACATATGTACGTTCGATAGCATATTTCTCGTGACACTCTTGATGGTATCGCAAATCCTTGCACGAAGAGTGTCAGTGTCAGCAATAGGAGTATGGTACGTATAATCGTTTACATATCCCCGCGGGAAGAAGTCCAGGGCATAATATCGGGGGATCGTAGAGGCCATGGCACCGGCCCATCGCGCCCAATCCATTTTCTGGGAAAAGTGGTGTTCAAGAATTCGCGCACCAACAAACCCCAGTGAATAAAATGTTTTGCTGTAAAGTTATATAGGGGATCTTCAAACGTAGTAAAAATGTAGTAAGGAATATTAGTCACGTGATTTGAACCTCAGAAACAACGATATTAATTACAATCAAAGCGATTAAAGTAAACTTTTCTGTTCAAATGAAATCTGAGGACTTGATTTCAAATTGTAAATTAGAAAACATACTTCCTTATTTTTATTATTATTATTATTATATATATATATATATATATATATGTAGCGGATCGACAAGAAATAGACCAACAAATCGACAGAAATACTTTACTTCCACGCTTCATCAAAGAACTTGGAAAACACACGTGGGCAAGAGTCAAACAATGGAGCGTCTATTTTTCCCCAATGGGAGCGAATGAAAACCGTTAACAACTAAAAGACGCGTGGACAAAGCGTCTTAAGAATGAAGTCTACGTCACAGGCCTACGGTATAAAAGGAGCTTCCACTTTATACTCACTCTCACTCACTCTCACTCACCCGTACGCTCACCATCGAACGTCCACCAACCGCTTTCCGGCCCCCTGGCCGCGGGGCCGTGGCCGCTACTTTCTTCAGGGCCTACAATTTGTCTTCACGTAAGATCTAAAGACCACCTGCAGAAGCAATCCAACGAGGCCCAACCGGAATCACTTCGGGCCTGCGGTTTGCCGGGTCGGCCTTCAAGTTTCTCCACGTTCCTCGAGATATCTTCCGCACCACAGGCCTACGCCTGCACCTCACAAGGCCAGCCTGCACCTCGAGAAGTAACATCACCTCAGGTCTCCACGAAGCCTACATCCATCATCTCAAGAGGCTTAACGAACAACGACAGCTCGAATCTGCGTAATAGGTTCTGTCTTCAGCCCGTCTTCAAGTTTTTACATCGCCCTAAGCTAAGTACATCATATTCGTAAGTACTCTTGAAACCAACATTAGCCTACCGCCGAACGGTAGGCTATACTCCCAAAGTGTCTATTTACGCGTTCCAACTGACTCGTGAAAGAACGCAGTAGGCCTATCATCCAATTCAAATGTCATTTCAATACCGTTAGTCCGCGTATCATCCGTCATTATGTTCAAGTCATATATTTTGTGTGTTATCTAAATATTCTCTTGACGTAATCATTTAACATCACATAATGATCTTCTATATAAAATGATATTTGTGTATTTGTCAAGCATTTCAATTCATTATTATTAGGCCACATCAATTATTCTATGTGCATCCATGCAATCATTTAGCCTACTTAATCAGTGTCAAGTATTCCATTCAATGTACCAAACACACGTGCATTCTTTATATCATGCTAGGCCCATCCAATGTTCTATGTTGCATGCCATTTACATACCATCGATGAGTATAGTATTTATTACGTGTCAATTAAGCTATTAACATTTCATCTTATTAGCTAAGCCTATGCCATAAGCATAACGCAAAACTACCAATTAATTACTGTCAATTCTTTGTTATATCACAGTGAATAAAATAACGGATTTATTTTCATAATAAACTACAAAAGTAAGGTGTCTTTCATAACCTTAATATTAATTTGCTTGAGCGTAAATCAAGCTGGTGACCCTCGCTGCCATTTCGGTCACTTCCAATAGTATGGTGGACCTAATCAAATAACCATTCATTCCAATCGGTGATAGTGTATTACAATATAAATAATTAACCCAGCCTATCATTATAAAGCAATCAGTCATTGCCTAAATCAATCGTTGCATACAATTAAATCATTATCACCTTAAACGGCAAAAAACTAGCTCCACTAATATATATATGTGTGTGTGTGTGTGTGGTGTGTATATGTTTATAAAAAGCAGCAGAGGAATGGCAGACCGGCTGGTTTATTTGCCAAGAAACCCTATGATGATGATGGCACATAACGCGTACGGACGAACGACGCACTTTCCCTTCCTGGTCCACAGGAGGGAGTTGACAAACGAGAAGAACCTGGAGCGAAGACGCCATCTGGGGAACCCGACCCAGCTTCCAAGCCGGATGGGACACAAGTCAGTAAGTCAAGTCATATATAACATATACTGCATTTGGCCCTCTATATATAACATATATATGGTCCCCTATATATAACATATATTTGGTCCCCTATATATAACATATATATCATCTTCTATATGTAACATATAATTTCATTCTTTTGCATAAACTAAACTCTGCGGGTAATGCAACTTGCATTTCATTATAAATGCAGCTTTGTAAATTGGTACATGAATAATTATTAAGATTTGATATGAAGCTCTACTATTAAATTAACCAACTTAATAATATGCTAAATGAATTAACATTAATTTTTGGGGACTACGAGAACTTCATCAAAGATATGAAAATGTACGATGAATGAAACGGGGAGAGAAGCGATATAAATGAATTCTTTATACATTACACGAAATAATTCAAACAGAGTTGTAAAACATGAATCTTTAAACATTAAAAAAAAAACCTTAACATTTTTTAAAAAACCTTACAAATTGGTCCATTTTTTGGATAAAAAAAAATGATCCACAATGTTTCAAAGTAGTATGACCGCAAAATGTTCGAGTGCATATGCAATTGCAATGTTGATCAATTGATGCAATGTGCCAGCCCTATCCACCCTGGGGGTAATGGAGGAGGGGGTTATGCAAGAAAGGGGTGGGGGTTAGCCCTCCAAGTTGCATAAAAGGGGTGTGATGGGGTTTTGGGGGTAGAGGGAGAATGACCTCCACCCAAAGGGGTAAACCTAACGTGCCTCGCAGTAGGCGAGTTTGCGAAGCACAAGCCCCGTCCTAAGGGCAGGGATCCGAAGGCTCTGCTTGTGAAAACTTATAAATTAAATATTATATATATAAATGTTGTTAAATATAACTTATCAATAAATATTTCTCACTATTTTTATTATTCAAAAAGTTATTTAAAATTTAACAAAATACTATCGTATTTTTTTCCGATTCAAACAATTCAAATATTAGTAAATTAACGGAATACGTTGAGTTTTCGGTTTATTTTTCAATGATACGTTTGCATTTCAGATTAATAAAATATCTTAATGATTCTTTATTCCATGTTTAATGTAATGTAATTATACACTAATTCAACGGTGAGGGAAGCTGTTTTTAAACGGAGAATAGGTATAATGTAGATGTAATCGAACTAGTTATACTAAACTTTCTTAAGAAACCCAAAACCAATGACCCATAAAGATCTGCTTTGAAATTCAACTTGCCTGGATACGATACAAAAATCCTTGCCCATGGGAATTGGGCATTTCGTTAGAGAGTCTCTCGTTTCCGTCTTCACCAAAAATGCAAATTTTAATTATAAAATTTCATTAAAAATGTATAAAAAAAAGTAGCACGTTTTTTCAGACTCTGTGAACAAGCTGAGATCAATTGGCGTGAAAGCTGTTTCCTTTTCAGTTTTGCTATTCGGGTTATTGCTCGAAAGTAGCAAAACATTTCAGATATGACCTTGTTTAGCTATAATTAACTATAATGAATAACATTATATATATATATATAATATATATATATTATGTAGGAAGGAGGAGACGAGGGCGAGTGCCCGCAAAAATGCCCCTTCATGTAGGAAGAGAACCGAAATCAAGGTCTCTGAGCATCACGATAACATTTTTCTTTTAATTTTGAAAAGATTGTGTCGTATATAAAATCCAGGTATGTGTAGCGAAGAATAGAGGGAGAAGCGTGTGTTTGAGAGCATGATGTACTTCTCACAAGGTAAATGAGACACAGAACAAGATCAGCTAAGGAGGACAGTGACAGAAAAAACGGAAGTTCGAGCAGTGCTTGTCTCCTTCCTAACATTCCCCCTCCCCAGCGTACTTCCCTGGTCGACTGATGTCTATAATATCTCTCTCTCTCTCTCTCTCTCTCTCTCTCTCTCTCTCTGTTTATATATTAATGCAAGGTAAAGCTGCAATACAAAGCAATTTTATTACGCATGTTAGCGCTTACTTTTTTATTTCAGTCCGCCACATCACTTTTTTGCACAGATTTTAATTTCTCCTCGGCCTCCTCATCTCACTAACATTAAGGGTTAAGGTCAAAGTTAAGAGCTAAGACTCAAACAATTTTAGTCCAAAGATGAAAAGCTGTATTACAACAGTCTTTAGTTTTCTTTAGGAAGGTAAAATAGTAGAACTTAAAGTTGAAACTAAAATTAATGCTCAAACTAAATATTATCCACACCACAAAGAGAACTGACAAATATGAAAAGGAGTGGAATACAATATAGGAAATCAAGGAGAGCAGCTATTTACGCAATTCTTTGCCAGCAGAAAATTTCTACTAATTAAATACGTTAAAAAAAGATGTGTCCTTATCTATAATTTGGCCTCTTAAAGGGGAGCCTTGGTGTACGTGACAACTGGCAAGATGGGACCTAATTCTTCAAGCGAATTCACGTCCTACATTAGCGAACTTTGAAACGGGACCGGTTTGAATTTAACCAATAAAGAAAAAAAAAGACTTAATATGTTAATTTCACATTTTTTCCCAAAATTTTAAAATTATTTCTTGACCTTAAGCACAGTGATGTAAACATTTCATAAAGTAAGTTTCATTCCTGAGATAAAAATCGCTGAAGATTTTTACATCAAAATGGAAAGAATAAATAGTATTTATCATTTGAACGAATAAACTTTGTTTAACTTTTATATATATATATATATACACAATATCAATATAAAACTTATAAAATATTTATGTAATAAATATTAACATATAGATTCTAAAATGAACACAAAAATGTGCTTATTGTTTCGTGTTTTATTTATTTATTTATATATGTATAGAATTATTTATTTATGTTTTTATTGAATTATCAAATTCATTCCCCGTTATTTCCCTGCCTTATATAGGTCAGTGTGTATGTATATATATATATATATTAATATATATATATATATAGATATATAATAATATATATATATATATATATATATATATATATGATGGTGTATTAAGGAAAACCACTAGTTCCATAACTTCGGTAAAATTATTAATAATACAGTATTTGGATTTTCAAAAAATAAATGTGTATAAAAATATTAAATGTTCTCAGAGCCCCTAAATTCTATGAACCTTTTTACCACAAGTACCTATTGTACATCAGCCCATGTAAATTGACGAGAGTAGGACGTGAGCAATAAAGAAGAATTAGAACAAAAATTTAGGGACATTAAAACCTTGCTTACTTGACCCAAAACTTCAAAACAAGAGAAATACTCCCTCTTTCACCAACTTACTTAGATTATGAGATATGTGAAGTTTAGAAACTCGTATTCAAAGCGAGGTTCATGATCTTGGTATTCAACGTTAAGATTATATACAATTTCTGATTGTTCTGAGCCAGGCGTCTAGTCTTCTTTTGAAGATTTCCACTGCAACTCCCTTCGTGTTTCTTAGGCCTTTGGGCAACTGATTAAACAGTTTTGGTTCTCTCACTACAAAACTATTTTCTTTCAGGGTTAAGGATGTTCCCTGTCTCGCCTTCAATTTGGGAATACGACACAGTCTACCGCTTCTACTTTCCATCGTTGTTTGGGGAGTTATGGGATTCAGAGTAAGATTAGGGACTAGTTTCTCCATTATTTTCCAAGTGTAAATAATGGTGTATCTCTCTCTTCTCCTTTCCAGTGAATATAGGTCTAGTTCTCGTAACCTTTCCCAGTAATTTAGTTCTTTGCACCCATTGATCTTGGCTGTGAAGCTTCTTTGGATCCCCTCCAGCTGTCTAATGTCTTCTTTTTTATGTGGGGAAGTTAGGACAGAGCAGTATTCTAATTTGGGTATGATCAGGGTTTTCAGTAGAGGAATCATTACATTCCTATCCCTTCGTTTAAAGGTTCTCAATATCTGACCCGTTATTCTCTTTGCTCTGTTTACTGCTATCTTATTTTGTGTTTCAAATTTCGCATCATCTGTCATTACAACCCCTAAATCTTTTGCTCTGGAATTTCTCTCAATTTCCTGTCCATTTGGGGCATAATATTCCATGCACTTTAGGCCTTCTCTTTTTCCGTACCGTAATAGCTGAAATTTCTCGGTGTTAAACTTCATATTGTTGTCTTCAGTCCACTTGTAGATTTTGTTTATGTCGGTTTGTAGAGATCCTATGTCTTCTGGGTTTCTTATTTTTCTACTGATCTTTGTGTCATCCGCAAAGGATGTTACTGTGCTGTCTCTGGTAACGTCCTCATCTATGTCAGTTAGCATGATTATGAAGAGTAGTGGAGCTAATACTGTTCCTTGTGGTACTGAGCTGAGGACCTCTAATTCTGATGAAGATACTCCTTGTACTGTAACGACTTGCCTCCGCTCACTAAGGAAATTATATATCCATTTCCCTACTTTTCCTGTTATTCCCATATATTTCAGTTTATGTATTATGATTCCGTGGTCACACTTGTCGAACGCTTTAGCAAAGTCTGTGTATAGTACATCATAGTTTTCATTACTTTCAAGTGAATCAATAATGTTGTTTTAGTGTTCCATTAGTTGTGATAGGCATGATCTGCCTGATATATATATATATATACACACAGGGTGTTTCGTAACATGTGGGACGCACTTTCAGGCTGGATTTAGGACCTGAAAACAATGAAAAAGGTTTATATAAACATATGCCCGAAATCGCTTTGTTTCCGAGTTACAGCCCATTATGTGTTTCAGCAAGTATCCACCTTACCTTTAAAGAAAGTGCTGAAAATGACCGCCTTGCACTTCAATACACGCCTGAACACGCCTCGTCATAGACTGCCTGACGCGTTCAAACATTCCAGTTATTACTCGGATTTTCTGGCATCCTTGTTCTACGCGTTGGCGAAGCATTTCAACGTTGTCAATGGGTGTCACGTAAAGGATGGATTTCAGATGACCCCACAGGTAAAAATCGAGTGGATTCAGTTCCGGGGAGCGAGCAGGCCACGCAATGGGTCATCCACGGCCTACCCATTTATCAGGGAAATGGTCATCCAAATAGTCTCTGGCTACTCGACTAAAATGAGGCGGAGCGCCGTCATACATAAACCACATACGACGTCGGACACCAAGAGGAACTTCATCTACTAAATCGCTTAAATCATTCTTTAAAAAATTGGAATACGATTCTCCTGCTAATCTTCCAGGCAAAACAAAAGGACCGATTAAGTTGTCGGCAATAAGTCCTGCCCATACATTGATACTAAATTCTTGTTGGTGCCTTGATTGGATGATGGCATGCGGATTCTATTCGGCCCACTAAGGAGTGTTGTGAAAATTGATCACGCCATTTCTTGTAAAGGCAGCCTCATCAGAAAACAACACAGACGATAGAAAATGAGGATCGCGAGCACACTGTTGAAGGAACCAAGTACTAAAAGCCTCTCCTGGTGGGAAATCATCTTCAGTAAGGCTTTGTACTCTCTGAATGTGATATGAGTAAAGCTGTTATTCCCGTAAAATTCTCCGCACAGTTGTGTATCTTACACCCTCTGCTGCTGCTATCCTTTGGGGGTGCTGACACCAGGATGTTCCTCCACGCGATTCAGGACCCGCTCCTCCAACTCAACAGTTCTGGAGCTGATTAGTCTACCACCATCTGAAACTCGCTTGTTGAATGATCCTGTATCACCAAGACGCTCGTCTATTCTCTGAAAGGTCTTCTTATCTGGCAGACGGCGATTCGGAAACTTTTCCGCATACAGACATCTTGCTACGGCCGCATTACACTCAGCAAGTCCATACATGTGATGCATATCTGCCATTTCTCTGTTTGAATAAGCCTCCATTCTTATTTCAAATGCACACTGTCAATGAATAACACAAAAAATTTTAAGGTTTTTTCTTTTCACTGGATTGCACTTATTCACAGTTAGAAGTTACGAATACGAACAGTGAAACACCGCGATGCACCTCTGACTGACTGATGGCTCTATACTCAACGATATTGAAACATGTTATAGAGTGTACGAAACATTATATTCGGCAAGGCCATACATGAAATAAGTCTCGTTCACACTCACAAACATTGTCGGCAAGCGGTGTTTGTAAACAGTTTGCGGAAAGAATTGCTGGAGCACAAAACGGGCTGTAACTCGGAAACAAAGCGATTTCGGGCAAATGTTTTCAAGTCCTGAATCGATCCTGAAAGTACGTCCCACATGTTATGAATGAAACACCTTGTATATATTGGATGAATTTCACAATTAAACACGTGAAATGAATGAATGATGCAAACCTTTACAAATTATTGAATTTTCTTTCGGGTCCCATATTTAATGGACACCCATTTTACAAAGCTGGGCACTTGCGGTTTTTTTTGCGGTACTGCGGTACTGCGGTACTACCGCACTACCAAACCGGGACCGCATAACGCAGTACCGCAAAAAATGCGGTAGCGGTACTGCTGTACTTTCAGCGATCCTTTGCGGTACTGCGTTATGCGGTACCGGTTTGGTAGTGCGGTAGTACCGCAGTACCGCAGTACCGCAAAAAAAAAACGCAAGTGCCCAGCTTTGCCATATATTATATATATATATATATATATATATATATATATATATATATATATATATATATATAAAATGGGTGTCCATTAAATATGGGACCCGAAAGAAAATTCAATAATTTGTAAAGTTTTAATCCTACAGAAAAAATACATATATCATTAGAAAGAGGGAAAATTTAGATTTAATATGATTCCTTATTTTTAAAAAATAATATCTTTTAAATGACCTCCATTACGCCTAGAACATTCATGAACTCTCGTGAGCATGCTTCGCATGACATCAGAAAGGACGTCAGATCCGATCGATTCGATTTCTTCAGAGATATTGCGTTTTAGGTCTTGGAGTGTTCTTGGATCATTTCTATACACTTTATTTTTCAAATATCCCCACAAAAAATAGTCAAGGGGGGAAAGATCAGGTGATCGGGCCGGCCACTCAATATCTCCAAATCTTGAAATTGCTCTCCTTGGAAAGTGATTCCTTAAAATATCCATGCAAGTCCTTGATGTATGGCACGTAGCGCCATCTTATTGAAACCAACAATTATCCAGTTGTAGCTCAGAGATCTTTGGAACGAGAAAATCACGTAACAAATTCTCATAATGTTGGGAATTAACAGTTACAGCATTGCCATTTTCATCTTCAAAAAAATATGGTCCTATGACTGTTGAAGCAGTCATTCCACATCAAACAGTTACACGTTCAGAATGAAGAGGGACTTGAGTAATTACTTGTGGATTATCGATGGACCAAGTTCTAAAATTTTGTTTATTTACTGGGCAGTTTAAATAAAAATGTGCCTCGTCTGAAGTTATCAAGTTAGCAATGAAATCTGGTGCACCTGAAATCTTTTGTTCAAACCAATGTGAAAAACGCATTCTTCTTTCATGATCTCCCTCTCGAAGTTGCTGGACTACCTGACATTTATATGGATAAACTTGTAAATCAACTCTTAACATTTTTTGTACAGTCGATTTTCCTATTTCAAGTTGTTGCGACAGTTTTCTGACGGATTTATTAGGATTTTCACGCAATAAATGTTGTGCAGTGTTTCAATGTTCCCTTGTGTTCGTTGCGATCGGGGTCTCCCCGTTTGTCTCTTATTTACAATACTGCCGTTTTCATTTAAATTCCGATAACATCTGTAAATTACCTTTTTCGATGGAGAACTATGCACATTGAAATGCAATTTGAAATTTCTCTGAGCTGTAATCACGCTTTTGTTGCACTTAAAGTACTGCTTAGTAATGTACACGAGATGCTCGTTTGTCCAGTGCTCCATCTTGAATGGGAGGTAAAATTTCATCTCGGTTAAGTTCTGCATATTCATGTTTAAGCATGAATGAACATGAATCATATTAAATCTAAATTTTCCCTCTTTCTAATGATATATGTATTTTTCTGTAGGATTAAAACTTTACAAATTATTGAATTTTCTTTCGGGTCCCATATTTAATGGACACCCTATATATATATATATATATTATATATATATATATATATATATATATATATTTAATAACCGGCTCTCTCCGTGGTTCTGGCAAGGTCAGGATGTTACTAGAGAGAGGGTTATTACTTTAGCACTCCTGGATGCAGAAATAGTTTACTCTTCGTATTCCCACAATCGAGGAGTTCTGTGTGGGCCCGTGTTTTTCTTTTATCCCAGTTATCAATGTCCAAAGATTAGAAAATAAACACAAGGGCTTACACGATTTTTAATTGGAATATAGGCGAGATAAATGTAATGAATTAGCACGAATCAAGTGTTTCTTTCATATAGAACAGGGAGGTAATAATAATAATAATAATACAAGTTTCATAATGATAAAATGTTACTTTATCTTCGTTGTAAGATATGGAATAAGCCGAACCCCTTCTAGGACGCCCTCTCGTCCATTCTGAGTCCCCAGACTTATATAAATCAATTCCAAGCTACGATCTTTTCTCTAAATAGTCAGACTTCAAATTGATACCCAATCTTCCAATTCACAAAAGCAATTCCCGTTAACGAACCGAAACCCATTTCAGCCCGGAGACCCTCCTCCACGGATCTGTCGTAAGGGTGCTGATCCCTCTCTTATATAGTCAAATGAACGGAACCTGGCTACGCCATCATGCAAGCGGTTGACGTCACTTGAGAGCATTGTGTTTTCCAAGTGAAATAAAAGAAACCGTCTGCGTCACTGCGCGTGACTTCCGTCGGAAGGAAAAGAGTCATACATATCTTGGGAAATATTGAATGAATGAAATTTCATAAACATAATAGTCATCAGGGCGCGGCTTTACTTCGATTATAAATTATAACATGTATAACATATATATATATCAGGCGCGTGCGGTGAATCTAGTGTATATATATATATATATATATATATATATATATATATATATATATATATAAATATATATAATTTTATTATGCAGGAATTTTCATGAAATAACGATGATATAAACTATAATAATTATGACCTTGGTACGGTAGTAACGGTACTTACCAAATCTGGATGATGGGGTGGACACTGGATACGGTATATATTTAACTATTTATATGCGACAGCGCGATTTTTATCGATATTTCAGATCGACCCTACGATTCTTAGTGGAATATTCATCTATTACTGAATCGTAGAATGATGGGTCAGATTTCATTTGGACTAATAACTCATTTTCGATGCTCATAAGGGAGTATAACAGCCTTTCTTCGCCCATTGTACTTCTTAGATACGTTTCAATTCTCCTCAAAGCCGAAAATGATCTTTCTACTGATGAAGTTGTAGAGGGAATGGTTAGTACTAGCTGTACGAGTTTTTGAAGTTCAGGCATGCTTTCACTGAAGCTGTTCAGGCTCAAGAATTTTGCAATATGGCAGGGATATTTTCCTTGAAATTCTTCAGATGAGTACAGGACACCTAGTTCATTTTTCAGTCTTATAAAATCAAAAGAGCCACTGTGTAACTCTGCAAAGGTTTTAAAAATTTCATCAGGGAATGCTTCGCTAAATTTTAGAAAATTTTCGAAACTTAGAAGTTCCAAAAATTTCAACTGTGACAGATTTCCAAACCGAGTAGAAAGTTGCATGCAAATCGTATCTATGATTTCTAAATAAAGTCTTTTCATTTCCAAATCTGGCTGATCAGTCTGTGCTAGCCTTATTCGTTTTGGTTCTGCATCAGCAGTCAATGGCATGCGATATTTCGCCTTTGCTACACAATCATCAAAGCCACTTCGCATTTTCTGAAACTATACTGAAACACTCCAGCGTATTCCATGAAATTTTTCGGCCAATAGTAAGGCAGTATTTGTTAAGCCCCGCCCAGCACTTAAGGATCATATTCCTATGCAAGTACATTCTATGCTCAGAGCATACCTTGTAAGAAAGCACATGAAAAAACAAGGAAGTTTCACTTAATATTACTTTGTATTGCTTAAGTATACTGAATAAATTATAAAATTTATTGGTATTTATAATAGCATTTTACCAATATTTAAAAAAGTTTAAATTTTTAAATTTAATAAAAAAAATTGGATACGCACTGCGTACCTTGCGTACCCAGTGTGCAGCCTATGATATATATAATATAATATATATATATATATATATATATATATATATATAATATATATATTATCTGTTTTTACTGCCCTAACCGGGCATTCAATAATTCATATGCACAAGAATGAAGGTCAGTTTTGAATAAAACACAGTAAAATACACCAGAAAAAACCTATTCTCATATCAAAATCGACCCGCAGGGGTAAAACGAATAATTACCACATACTATTCAGTCGATTTTAATCGATCCAGAAATTGCTTATATCTCCGTTAAATATCAATTTGCACAAGAAATACCATAGAAAAAATAGATTCAAATTTAAATTCTACATAAGAAAAACCGGATCTTGTCTATGGAGACAAATTTAAGAGGTTCTCCGCAGCGCAGACGTATGAATATATACGAGTATTTGAGATGCATTACACATACTGCATAGAAATACTGCTCTGTGTTGTGAGCATTTGAGTCTATGTAAAATGTAATTCGTACGAATCGAAATCTTTTATGCGCAGATACATAAAACAGGTTAGACTAGGTTATATTCATGTGTGTATATATATTATTATATATATATATATATGAATAGAAAACGACATAAGTGTTAAGGAAACGTTTATGCACACGAGGAGGGAGAGATAACGAATAATGAAAAATGAGGCGAACGCCTCATTTTTCATTATTCGTATCTATCCTCCTCGTGTGCAGAAACGTTCCTTAACACTTATGTCGTTTCTATTCATTATATACTGCGCGGGTCATTGCAGTTATGCATATATATATATATATATATATATATATATATATATATTCATAAAATAATTGGGATGGAAGTAAATTGAAATTGTATAAACATTAGGGACTGACTTATGAATTATACTGTATGTTATGAAATTACTATGAAATAGTTATTATAAAAAAAAGAAAATTATTCATCCTGTTTACGCTTAATGTGGTTTCGAACCTTAGTCATCGATATTTGAAATTAAATTTTCGGAAAGCTTCTACCCTGTTTACAGATTTTTTCTAATACTGCGTTTCGAACTTTCGTAAAAATATTTACGAAAAACCCTTCTCGTCACTGGAATAGTCCAGCTACTACTTAGACTTATATTGTACCATTCGACTATTGTTATATGTTGTTCTAAATGACAGTAGGCCCTATAATTATACAGTATATGTATATATGTAGTTGTCAGGAATTAATTGTTATCTAAAACAGTCATGGCGTAATAGTGACGTAACGTAATGACTCAATAAATATTTACATCCGTCTTTGCTGGTCCATAAACATACACTTGCGTATGAATATATACGAGTATTTGAGATGCATTACACATACTGCATAGAAATACTGCTCTGTGTTGTGAGCATTTGAGTCTATGTAAAATGTAAATTCGTACGAATCGAAATCTTTTATGCGCAGATACATAAAACAGGTTAGACTAGGTTATATTCATGTGTGTATATATATATATATATATATATATATGAATAGAAACGACATAAGTGTTAAGGAACGTTTCTGCACACGAGGAGGAGAGATAACGAATAATGAAAAATGAGGCGAACCGCCTCATTTTTCATTATTCGTTATCTCTCTCCTCGTGTGCAGAAACGTTCCTTAACACTTATGTCGTTCTATTCATTTATATACTGCGCGGTCATTGCAGTTATATGCATATATATATATATATATATATATATATATATATATATTCATAATAATAATTGGGATGGAAGTAAATTGAAATTGTATAAACATTAGGGACTGACTTATGAATTATACTGTATGTTATGAAATTACTATGAAATAGTTATTAAAAAAAAGAAAATTATTCATCCTGTTTACGCTTAATGTGGTTTCGAACCTTAGTCATCGATATTTGAAATTAAATTTTCGGAAAGCTTCTACCCTGTTTACAGATTTTTTCTAATACTGCGTTTCGAACTTTCGTAAAACTATTTACGAAAAACCCTTCTCGTCACTGGAATAGTCCAGCTACTACTTAGCTTATATGTACCATTCGACTATTGTTATATGTTGTTCTAAATGACAGTAGGCCCTATAATATATACAGTATATGTATATATGTAGTTGTCAGGAATTAATTGTTATCTAAAACAGTCATGGCGTAATAGTGACGTAACGTAATGACTCAATAAATATTTACATCCGTCTTTGCTGGTCCATAAACATACACTTGCTCTTACCATTTATTTTCTTTCTTCATTAATAGAAGAAATAAAAACATTAATTACTTAAATTTTTTAAAATTTTAATCTGAAAAAATTAAATCTTCAGAATTTTATAATAAAATAATGATAAACTTCATTGAAGTTAAATGAAAATTTGCAATTGGTACTAATAACATTCCATAATTACAACTAAAATATTGAACAATAGAAAATAATATAATAGGTCTTTGCTTAGTCGTTGAGCCCTTTACCACTGGATCTTTGTTATTTGCAGGTATTATGCGTGATTCGGAACGCTTTCCGTGACGTGGAGCTCCTGTACCTTAAAACGGATTGAAGTGGGACCGTTGGGCATTCCGTCATTTGAAGCGACATAATGATAAGGATATAACGTCGAAAATGGACTGCGCGTAGGTACTTAAAAATCCAGTGCAACTCAACAGAGACAAACCAAAAGGAATGAGGACAAGAAGGAAAAAGGAGAGCTTTTATGGAAACGTATAAAATAGGCGTGATTCCTACACCGGATATCGTTCTCTGTTTACATTAAGTTATAACGAAGTTAGTTTAAAAAGTATAAAGATAAGAAGTTTATTTTGAACGTATTCATATTAAATAAAAACTTTTATTTTTGATGCTATTATCAGTCACACGCATCCGGTATGAGTCTTATTTCAAGTAACAATTTTCATTTAATTTTATATACACTTGTATGATCTATACATTTGTATAAATAAATATACATTACATCTCGGTGGTGTTAATGGTCTTAATATTGTATTGATGTAACTTTCACTTTTCAATTTTGTTTTAAGGTTTTAAGACTTAACTCACTGATGATGACAAAAGATTTGTCGAAACGTCTGATGTACAAATAAATGAAAATGTTTGCCGTTGTGTTGATCCTTCTTTTCATATATATATATATATATATTATAAAGTTCATTATTTTAATCGAGTAACTTTAAGCTGCCTAAATTTAATGTTTTAATTATTGTCAGTTGCCACATACTACTCTTTTTTTTTTTAATGAAATATTATGAAATCATTTTGATTTTAACTTAATCATATTTTGACCTTTTATTTATTTATTCCTCTGTGTGTGTTTATTAGCTTGGTTTTCTTTCTTTTTTACATTTGAGTGTTTTTGTTTTATTATTATATTATTATTATTACTATTATTATTAAGAATTATTTTGATTGGAGATAATTCAATTTAATTTAATAAATTAGCTTTTATTTTAATTTTTTCTGAACTTTCTCAATTTAACAAAATAAAATTACATTATTTAAAAAAAATTGAGGAACCTAAACATTTTCTTTTTCTATTATTTGAGTTAAAATAGAGGACTATCGTATATTAAGTTAAAACCACTAGTTATATAACTTGGTTAAAAAACATTTATAATATTAGATTTTCCAAATAATTGTATGGAAAAACATTATAGCCTTTTAAGTTGAACCAAAGTAACTTATGTAAACCTCTTTACACCAAGTGCCTATATAAGCCAATTCATATAATTTGACGAGAGTAAAGACTTGAGCAATAAAGAAGAATTAAATAAAATGTCCCTCATTTGAAGAGGGACTTGAAACGAATTGAAATTGCACTCTCTTGCACCAACTTACACCCCCCCCTTGAAGAACTTACCCAAATTTACTTTGGTTAATTACAATAACTGATAACTTAGTAATAAGAGTTTTATGAAGAAGATTGGCATTTTTCCCTGAAACCTTGAATGATCACTAACGAAGCACAATTGTGAATCCACAGACTTTCGCGCCTAAATAACATACAATTATATTTTATTGACGAGGAAAGCAGAACCTTGTAAAGAAAACTCATAAGAAGAAACCAGCAATAAATATATATATAATGTGTGTGTGTGTGTGTGTGTGTGTGTGTGTGTGTGCGCGCGATCGCGCGTAAAAGACTTTAGTTTATATTTTTATCGATAAATAATTGATGAAAATATGAATCCCAAATAAAAAAAAATGGAATGTTTTCACTCTGTTGCTTAAGTTAGTTGGTCATTTCGAAAAAAAAAAGTTTTTCGATTATTTCAGCGCAAAATGGTTTATTCCTTTATTTTTTTCAGAATTATTATATCTATCCAACTCGTAATTAAAGTATAGTTCAAACGAACGCACAAAAGAGAAGCAATCTTTATTCAGAATAGAATGCGTACGTGAGGTATACGATATTAAACAGATCAAGAAAACATCACATCCCCCAGATTTACGGAGTATATTGACATTTATGTTCTATTTTGTATGTTGTGGAATGTAATTTAATCAAAACAGTCTTATCTGAATATGCCGTTGGAAAGTATCAGAGATATTCACGCAAAATCTTGGAGTTTTAGGGGATCACCCAAAAAGGTGTTCCCAAATAATAATTTATTGCATATTATTTCTGGGGACACCTTTTTTTATCACCCTGTATTTTATTTTTTTGCAATAAATATATTGTTTACGATCGCATTATATATTTCTCGGTTCTAATTATATAAATAAAGGTTGTAGTTTATGCATAACATCTCCCCACTGATTTTGTAGGGTTATTACTGACTTGAGAGGTATCAATTCTGCCAGTACGTAAGAAACGTCTCAAATTTACTCAGTCCTTTTACCTATATAATGAGATATCATGAGATATTCACGTTTCCCAAACATGTGCTCGACAGTTAATTAACAAAAGTGATAATTTTTGAGTTGGTTTAATCTCCTTCGTGAAGGCAAAATGTGACGCAGTTTTAGGTGGAATCGGAGTCATCTGAACGCCGGGGACAGTCATCCATCCAACTACTGAACAGACTCAACGTCGCTTATTCCTGATGATGTAATGGGGAACGATAGCGCGACGTGGTAACCTAATTAACTGGCAAAAAAGAGAGTGTACGTTCGGTCCAGTACACCAATTTACCAATATCAGGGCAGTGCCTATAGCTCAATCGGTAACGCCGTTTCCCTGTAAGCAAAGTAAAACCACAAGGTTGGGGGTTCGATTCCCGATGGTGCTATTTAATAATAATGTAGGGGTTAGCGCAATGGACCTCATTCGTCTGGCCTAGCTTTGTGCCAATTTCTAGCCCTCATTACTCATTATTCTACCAATATTCGTATAGAAATGGCAGCATTTGGCTTCTTTAATTATCTATTTCGTGTGTGTGTGTGTGTATATATATATATATGTGTATATATGGAAGAGATAATGACTATGGTTATTATAGTAATTAATAAAATATCTATGGAAAATTCTTTAAGTTTTATCGTAATGGACAGGTGTTTTCATTACAGGTTCAACTGGCTTTTTTTTTTAATTTATGGAAAGGAGATAATTGTAAAAATTAATATTTTTCTTTTGAGGGTTTCATATTTTAATTAGTAAATGAAAATAAAAACTGAAAAGTTACCATTTTTTCAATTTTTTTCTTTCCGTTTTTACACTTTTTAAAATCCATTAATGAAAATGATGGAAAAAGATTTGAATAATTATAATAATTATCGAAGGATAAAGACTTTTTCATATCGTATTTTGCATTTTGAGTAGGTAGCAGGTTTTATGTATATACTGTAGATATTATATATATATATATATATATATATATATAATATATATATATATATATATGTATGGTTGGTTTGCGCTGTATTGTTAGTTATATTATTAGTTATGGCTATGTATTAGTTATGATGGTTTTTAGTTGCGTAATTTTTATTGTGCAGTGATTAAATGAAGGTCATTCCTTAACGTAACGGCTTGTCGGTAATTTTTTTTTTGGGGGGGGATTAGATTAAACTAGGTTAGGTTAATTTATTATAGTTTTCATAGAATGAGTATAAGTAGTTATGACGTATAAAATATAATAATAATAATTGTGTTTTAAAAGCATCAGTAATACGTACGAGTATATGAAAATAAAAACCCACTCTAATAGACAGAGTTTATTTCCACAACAGCTTCGATGCCCACTGGCATCCTCCTCGGGTGGATACAGAAAAACGAATGAACCAAAACAAGAGAGTAGTACCCCCGCTATTCGGACGAGGAAGTTGGGGTGCTCTGAAATCCTGCCCCTGGAGGCCTTCGCCTCCGTTATAAGGGGCCCCCTTCCTTAAGTTCCTAACCTATTTCTTGGACCTCACCGTCCCTAATAAAGGGTATTTGCCCCTTGAGGAACCCTTGCGGAGCCCCCCCTCCTTGGAAATATAATCAAATTTAAAAAAAATGTTCATCATCGCCTTGGGAAAAAGAAAAAAAATGGATTCATCATCGCCTTCTTTCACGAGAAAAATCCTCCTGTCCTGTGGGGTTCTTTCAAGGTCTTTCATGAAACAAACAAACTCAAACAAACAGACAAAAGCAGACAAAGACAGAGTTTGACACTCAATTTTCAGCTTATACCTTTAAACATTAGAAATGAAAATTTAAAAGAAATATCTGAAAATATGTTTAATAGGCCTAACGAGAGTATCTACTGATCTCAAAGCATATTATTATATCCTAATATCACATTAACTACTCATTTGTAATTCCGTTTTCACATGTTAACAAATTGCGAACATCACAAAATAGAAACTCAGACTAAACATATTTTAAGTCAAACACAATTTCTTTGTTTAATATTTGTATTATATAAAGGTAAATAAAAAAATTAAATAAAATTAAAATTAAACATTTTATTTTCAATTATAGGGGTAACTTTTGTTTATTCAAATTAAATTTCATTTATTCTACATTAATATGAAATGAGGCGAAATGAAATAAATTGAAAAGGCTTATTGGCAAACTATAGCCCATATGATGAAAATTATTAAGATAAATTATGTAGTTTAGTCAACATAACTATTATTATTTTTCATCAATTGCCATCTTAAACATTATTTGTCTATCTATCTATATATATATATATATATATATATATATATATATATATATATATATATATATATATATATATAATATACATATATATATACATATATATATATATATATATATATATATATATATACATATATATACAGTATATATATATATATATATATATATATATATATATATATATATATCTGATAATTTTTACTAATTCAATGTATAGTATTCCATAATACTTTGCTAAGTACGTTAATTGTAATCGGCAACTCAGTTCACAATCTTGCCAGATTTTCCAGACTAATTAATAATAATCAATTTTAAAAGTATGTAATTTTTTCTAGTAATTTAACTGTAACGAGAAATATTTATTATTATTATTATTGTTACCAATTATTGACTATAAATTACACAGGCCTGCGAGTGACAACTTTGTAAGAGAGATCTTCTTACTAATATCTGACTTTATATGACTCAATCACGTTTAAAATGAAATTAAAAGGTTTATTGGCAGATTATAGTCCATATGACAGTAACTATTATTAAGTTACATTATGCAGTTAAACTAACATACATGCGTTTAGCGAACATAGCTATTATTATTCACAAACAATTACCATCTTAAACATTATTATTTGTTTATCATCATTATGTATATATATATATATATATATATGAATAATTTCACAATTAAGCACATGAAACGAATGAATGATGCATATATATATATATAATATATATATATTAGTGATGTAGGTCACATCCGCATCCGCATCCGCGGAACATCCGCACCTTTTCTCGCATCCGCACTTTGGACTGCGGATGTCGTGCGGATGTGGAACGTTGAGATAAAATGTCATTAATAAGCGGAAATTATCAAATTCTACTATATTAACAGAACTAGTTCATTGTGCGCAAAAGTGATGCAAGCGACAAGACGAGAGGCTGCTCTTGTATGAAGTTACTCTCTTGCAACCTACTTAGATCCACGTTACAAAGCTAAGTTATTTTCACCTAGTACATTAGAACGAGTTAAATCATCACTTGGCAAAGCAGTTGAAGAGCTTCAATCTCTTGAATCTGTCGCTTCGCCACCCACAAAAGAATAAAAGTTTCAGTGACAGAACCAACACCTTCAACAAGCAAATCTATCACAGAATCTGTCTCTCAGTTTCTTGAGTCAAGCAGCAATGACGAGACCTACGCGATGTCAAAAGATGTAGTAAAAATGATCGAGAGCTATCACCAAGAAAAACGCCTGGCTGCATGTGACAATCCTATTAGTTGGTGGAAAAATACGCAGAATATCTATCCATACTTGAGTAAACTTGCAAGGAAACATTTAGCCTGTCCTCCAACAAACGTACCAAGCGAGAGATTATTTAGCAGTGCTGGATTAATATATGATGAAAAGAGAAACAGACTGGCAGCAGAAAAGGCAGAAAAATTAATGTTCCTTAAGCATAACCTTCCTATAATTAAGTTTGAACATTAAACGATGAACATCTTAGTTTACTTTATTTTAATTACTCATTTATAAATATGCCTAATAAAACTTTAAACTTAATATAAGTAGTTATCAAGCTAATTAAAGATCTCTTTCTATAAGGGTGGAGGTTGGGGAAAGAGGTCGGTGGGTGCATTGAGTTGGGTTCACGTCCCGCATCCTGGTAACACAATTATGGTTTCTAATGTGGCTGAAACTCAACAAAATATAACGAATTTATTTGCAGACGAATTCACTAATTGATTTCTATATTAGTTAGATGCTTGATATATTTTATATGTTCAGAGAAAAGTACAGCAATTATTGTACAATTAATCAATTATACTACATTATAGCTACAGCTCTCTCTATATAATAACTTATTATATACGTTAAACACAACAAATCTCGAATATATCCTAAAAAATAACGAAAATGTAGACATCCGCATCCGCATCCGCGGATGTTGAAATCAAACATCCTCATCCGCATCCGCATCCGCGGATGTGAAAAAAATGACATCCGCTACATCACTAATATATATATATCAGATTTTTGAAAAGATTAGGATGAACATGCAGATACATGCAGTTTATATTTCATAAGTTCAATTATCGATACGTCTTTCGATAAATATTTGGCTGGACACAGGGGTACATTTTTTATCAAAATTACATTTTTCTAGTGTATTTTTCTCTGCTTTGTTCGAATCTGATACCCATTTCTTGTGCAAATGAATAGAAACTATTTTTTTTCCATTCCAAAATACGGAGTGTTTTTACTCATTTGCACAAGAAATGTGTCTCAAATTCCAACAAAGCAGAGAAAACTACATGTACACCAGGAAAATGTAATTCTTATAAAAAACTGGCTAACCTAACTAAATTAACTAACCTAACCAACCTAACCTAACCTAACCACAGAGCACACCAAAATACACTAGAAAAATTTATTTTTTATTTCAACTTCAGGCCATGTCATTTTCGTTTTCGTCATTTTCGTTTAAACTAACGAAAATATCATTACTTAATCTAACCAATCATCAAGGGTGTACAGTTGACCTAACCGGGCATTCAGTTGGCCTAACTGGGCATTCAGTTGGCCTAACCGGGCATTCAGTTGGCCTAACCGGGCATTCAGTTGGCCGAACCGGGCATTCAGTTGGCCTAACAGGTTAATATTGGTTATTTCACCTAAATATCTTCTGATCTTTTCGTATTAGGCACTCACTGTCACATTTCGGGCAAGTTAAGGATGAAAGAATAACGCCGTAATTGATAAAAACATCCATTGCTTTCTCTTCATCTAGAGCACATGACGAATCAAGTTCTCAAAGTCAGAAACCACACGAACAGCACGTCAAAATTCTATCACAAACACGACCAAACTGAATCCAATTAGAAAAAAAAATAGACAGAACAGAAACCATCCAACTAATTAAGTCGCAGAGTAGCGAAAAAAATAGCCCAATCAGGAAAAATATTTTATGAAAAAAAGTACATTATAGCCAAAACAGGAAATATTCACTATAAAAATGTAACTTGTAATTTTTTCTATAATCTTGCATTTCCACAAAAAATGATTAGTACCATCATAAAGAGCATGAAAAATAGTGCTAGTGAAACACAACCTCTCATTTCTCGTTAGCCCATGTGTCCAGCCAAATATTAACCCGTCTTTCTTCATTGTCATATAGTTCAAGCCAGCTAAAATGTATCTATTTTAAGCAGTATACCTATAAACAATCCATTCATCTCACAAGCTACATCAAGCTGTGTGATGAGGCTTTAAACTAAAAGCAAATATGTTATCCTCATCTAGACATCCACTTAAACATTATTACTAATATTGATTTATTGTTATTATTATTATATATATATAATATATGTGTGTGTGTACACAGGTTAAGAGTATTTAAATTAAACACATTGATTTCAATTCCTTTCACAATAAAAACCTCTTTCAAATCTAACCAAATATTGCTATATATTTCTCGCAGTAACTATTTCAGACCAGTAGCAGTTAAGTTATAAATATATACATAAAACGCAATATCCAAATAAGTAGGTTAGCCAAAAAAAAACCTTCTCATATTTCCAGTTAATAGAAAACGTGGACTGACTAAATATAGTACCAGTCTTTCATGGAGCAATACCACCAAAGTAGTTCAAAACACATCTTCAATAATAATTCAAGCAAGGATCTTTCACTACACAGTCGCTTCCGATTATTTAAGCAAACCTGAAAGTTGCATACTCTGAAATTCTGAACGCTTTATACAACAAGAGGAACAAATCGTAACTTCTCTCAAAACTGTCCTAATTCCATTATTCTAAATCCACGTATTCTCTGTGATATATATACAGTATATATACACAAAAAGTTCTTACTTATGTCTGTTTGAATTTTACCCATTCTTCAACAGAATGTACACCATTTATCTGTTGCAGGCTAGAAGTTGGGCGTAGGAGGAAACTGTGTTGTTATCATTATTATTATTATTATTATTAGTAGTAGTAGTAGTCGCAGGGGTAACAATAGTTTAAAACTTATCTTCACTTCCACACATCTGTCTCTTTCAATGCAGTCCTAAATCACCTAAGCTATCCTCTGAAGCAGGAGTCACACCAAACTATTTACATCGAAAGCTTTCTAACATCTACTACTAACAGAAATGAGGGGCCAGCATATATAAATGTAGTACAATATACGAGTTTATCAGTTTGCTTAATACCACAATGTTTTTGTACCACTCATTTCCTATCTGTATTACCTAAAAATTAGTTAGCTAGTTGTCAACTAGTTATCAAAATAATGTAATGTGCAAATTTTATTTGGGGACCCGCGCCTTAAGCCTACTCACACACACACACACACAGATTCTTTCAGGACAGGGCATATATATATATGTGTGTGTACACATACGCAAGCTCACACACACACACACACACACATATATATATATATATATATATATATATATATATATATATATATATATACATACATATATATATATATATATATATATATATATATATATATATATATATATATATATATATATATATATATATACCTTTCAAACTTTTTAGTGTCCGTTCGATGATTCCTCATTTCACGAAGGTTAAGCTTGTCGCCCCTCCCCCCTCTCACTCTCTCCCTATATATAATATATATATATATATATAATTATATATATATTCAGATGTATACTTAAATAATTATATGCATATTATATAAAATATATAAATATAAAATATGCATAATATAAAGATTTCATACAAAGTAAATGACTAACAATAAATCTCGTATTATGAAGCAAACTGTGGAATGACATCTCTATCTCAAAGGGTTTTAATTTGCATTTCCCTCAAAATCTGTGGTAATAGAAAAACGTGTTTCATTTTGTAATCACCGTAAAAAAGAACATAAGAATCACCCATATTTAACAAATGGAGAAAAACTTTGTTGAACAATGTTATGATGTGTTGAATATGTGCATTTGTATATTGGGGAAGACCATAGTTCATGTGACAAATATTAATAATACGAACTGACACTAGATTACATTTGACAGCTCAAATACTAAGGATAGAAATGGAGTTAACAGGAAATAGTACAATAATGTCGGATTTAAGTAGATCTACAGTCAGACGTCTTTATATCATGAATTCCATAGCTTACGAAATATATATATATATATATATATATATATATGAATAGAAACGACGTAAATAAGGAGCGGTCTCTGCACACGGGGAAGAGAAATAACGAATAAATGAAAATGAGGCGAACCGCCGGGAATCGAACCCAGGGCCTTCCAATTGCCGGTTGGATGCGCTACCATTACACTACGGACCTCGATCAATCATAAATCGAAATTCTCCTGCATAGGGCAGAAACCAATGCCCTGAGAGGGCACCCTCGCAAATCGTGAATAGGTGCATTTAACTGCAATGACCACGCAGTATATAAATGAATAGAAACGACGTAAATAAGGAGCGTCTCTGCACACGGGGAAGAGAAATAACGAATAAATGAAAAATGAGGCGAACGCCCGGGAATCGAACCCAGGGCCTTCTCTTCCCCGTGTGCAGAGACGCTCCTTATTTACGTCGTTTCTATTCATTTATATACTGCGTGGTCATTGCAGTTAAATGCATATATTCACGATTTGCGAGGGTGCCCTCTCACGGCATTGGTTTCTGCCCTATGTAGGAGAATTTCGATTTATGATTGATCGAGGTCCGTAGTGTAATGGTAGCGCATCCAACCGGCAATTGGAAGGCCCTGGGTTCGATTCCCGGGCGGTTCGCTCATTTTTCATTTATTCGTTATTTCTCTTCCCCGTGTGCAGAGACGCTCCTTATTTACGTCGTTTCTATTCATTTATATACTGCGTGGTCATTGCAGTTAAATGCACATATTCACGATTTGCGAGGGTGCCCTCTCAGGGCATTGGTTTCTGCCCTATGTAGGAGAATTTCTATTTATGATTGATCGAGGTCCGTTGTGTAATGGTAGCGCATCCAACCGGCAATTGGAAGGCCCTGGGTTCGATTCTCGGGCGGTTCGCCTCATTTTTCATTTATTCGTTATTTCTCTTCCCCGTGTGCAGAGGACGCTCCTTATTTACGTCGTTTCTATTCATTTATATACTGCGTGGTCATTGCAGTTAAATATAATATATATATATATATATATATATATATATATATACACAGGGTGTCCGAGAATTATCTATACAATTTTTTGGCTGTTATTAAAAGTCAACCATGAAGTGTAGAAATTCCAGTGTTGTCCCATTTTACAGAGAAACTCATTAAGTTTTTTTTTATAACAAGTTTCGACAAGTTTTTTCTTTTTTGTACGCGCGTGACAGACATTGATGATTTAAAACCAAGAATCACAGCTGCTATTGAGCGAATTGATGTGGATATGCTGCAGCGTACATGGCAACATTTGGATTATCGATTGGATGTTTTGCGAATCACTGATGGTGCACATATCGAATGTTTGTAACAACGTTACTTTAATAAAAGAAACTTTTGAAAATACAGATTCTAAATAATCTTGTTTAAGAATTTTACCTGTGTTATCAAGAATTTTATTAAAAGATGAAATTGTACAGATAATGTTCGGACACACTGGAATTTCTAAAAAACTTGTCAAAACTTGGTATCAGAAAAAACGTAATGAGATTCTCTGTAAAATGGAACAACACTGGAATTTCTACACTTCATGGTTGACTTTTAATAACAGCCAAAAATTGTACAGATAATTCTCGGACACCCTGTATATATATATATATAGTTTTACAATCATGCACGCTACTATGTTCTAAATCAATTATCCAGCCGTTATTGTTCTCATATTTGCTGAAATAAATTTCTAATAATAAAATTTTTATAAGTTTATTCATCTCAATTTGGCGTTTATGTACAACACTTTTGGAAACAGTTGGACGGGGAAAGCCATATGTAAGGCTTCACATGATTTAACTCTACACAAAGCACACAGTTATTATACAGATATTTGCTCCAACGTTGAAGCTACTGTGACGTTGTCTGGTTATAATACATCATTCACTCAATGAAATAAATACAAGGTCACACTTATTAACTTGTGGCATTTTCCACATAAAAACTACCCAACCCACCAAAAATTACCACCAGGAACATATAAATTACATAAGTCAGCACGGATTAAGCAATTTATAAACTCCCATTCATGAACACATCCAACATTTTCTTAAAACAACTTAAACGGCTATTAATTATTTATTACCATATCACTTCACGCTAAATTGCTATACTCGGTGGTTAAAACAGAACTTTCAACGCTTTAGTTCATGAATGTTGACAACGTTCCTCATTTCTATCATATCTCAAGAAGTGAAATTTCACGATGTTAAATGTCATGTTGTGGTTGTCTTCTGACCAATTGTATATTTCACTTGTGACCCTCTGCAAGACATACACCTCATATGCAACACTGATTTTTCCGCCGATTTCTGTTTCGAATGCATACGACGGTACTATACTGTTGCTGATTACTCCAATGTGTATCTCTCTTAGCATGATAATGAACAGGAGTGGTACCAGTACTGTACCTAGGGATACTTAACTACGTACTTCTGATTCCGATGATGATATACCCTGAATTTTGACACCCCGTAGGCGCCCTCTGAGGAAGTTGTAGACTCAATTTCCCGTTTTGCCTATCATTCCCATATGTTTCACTTTACATGTTATTATACAATGAACGCATTTGTCGAAAACTTTATTGAAATTCATGTATATGACATCCATCGTAGTATATATATATATATAAATAGTGATAACAGCAAGAACTATCCCAGTTTAATAGCCAATACATTAAATTACCAGTAAACAAATATATACATATATACAATACCACTAAACTATGTAAGGACGCTGATCGGGGGATCGTGAGTACGAAAACGAACGAGAGGACTTTGTAATTTCTTAGATCCGTGGTGGGGCATGGTTAGCATTCTACTTTAAGATGCGGGACTATGGTGGTGCGACGGGGTCGACTTTTGCCAGAATGAACAATTCGGGTAGTGGCATAACACAAAACTTATCGCTACTCATACAGCTATCACATTACAATATGCGAGTAGTTTCATACGAATTTCAGGGCATTAAGACTTCTACACATTTTAATTTCACTATTCGACTAAATTTTCAGAGATGCATCATGAATTTGAGATTTATTGCCTATGGCTATGAAGATTGAAATCTTGACAGTTTTGTTATTTTCATAATTAACAATCTCGCTAATTTTTCCTCGAACACGTGTACATGTACATATCTATGCATATATTGGATGTGTATATTTTTTGGGTACACACACACACACACACACATACACACAACAAAATTAACTTTAGTAAATATATCTTCTAATTCAATCTATAAATGGAATTTTCACTATGGGGCAACTATGCCCGATACCAATCACTATATGTATGAACCCACACGAACCTTCTAGAATTAATTTAGAATTAATGGGATGTTGGTACTAGCAAATGGGTAACTTAGTCCTAAATTCTTGTGACTCGGTGCTTGGTCTGACATTTAAATTTTGGTAAAGGTTTAGCTCTACTTTGCTTAAAATCAGAAAAAGCTTTATTTGGTGTTAAATCATTGAAACGAGACTGCAGTCTCCTTATGTGGTGTTCAATTGAGGATATCTGATGATCCTTATCATAGTAATGGTCTGAAAGTTTTTCAGCCGCTTCAGGTTCAACTAACTTTGAAATATTCTTATCAATGGATATTATACCCCTCTTAAATTTATTCAAATTAAAAATTAGATAATCTAAATCTTCCTTGCCTGGTTGTGTAATATTAATCAAAGTGTTAATGGCTTCAGTAACAGCACCAACTTCCCACGCCTCTTCCTTTTTAATTGTTGCAATTCATCACTGTCCATGTTTAAATCAAAATAGTTTAACTAGGATTGTATTGAAATAATAAGGTGTGAAGAAATTGACAGAGGTGAGAGATCAAATAAATCGAGTAATCAGACAGTCGGCTAAGTTTTAAATACAAATGGGTTATCTGTGGCTTAAGTTGATTCCAGTAGGTTGTTGGAGACAGTAGACTATCGGGGCTAAGTGCAGGACCATCAATCTGTGACATCACTACTGGCAAGGAAAATATTTGAAAAACTTATGACTAGTACTCAGGAGCACGTCTATTTCTCAAACAGAACCCCACAGCGATGATTGATTTATTTATTCTTAAAATATAGTTTCATCTGTAAATCATGAAAAAAATTACGGAGAGCAATATTAATCACGCTAACCATATCTATATCTATATATACAGTATATATATATATATATATATATATATATATATATATATATATATATATGTATATATATATATATATATATATATATATATATATATTATAATATATATATGTGTGTGTGTGTGTGTGTGTAGAAAAAAATAATATTTAAGATGTATATTAATGGTTTAATTGCTTCAATTAAGTAAAAAGTTGGGTACTGTATAGGTAAAACGAAGATAAAATGTCTACGCCAATAATATGATATTACTAATTCTTCTGTAAAAGGTTTGGAATGTCTTCTACAAATCCGCTAATTATGTGCTCAGAACCATCATATCCTTTTAATGTCACAAAACCTAAGTTGGGGAGAATCCATCCCAAACCCCTAACAGCCTAACCAATCGGTTGATACTCGTTTCAAAATGAGAAGTAAACCAAAAGGGTAAGTACAAGAAATTAATTCTAGAAGGTTCGTGTGGGTTCATACATATAGTGATTGGTATCGGGCATAGTTGAATTAGAAAATATATTTACTAAACAATAATAAATTTTCAACCTGCGTACAATGAAAAAATAACAATTTCTCGAAAAACAAGAGTATTTTTATTGTAATAGGCAATGCTAGCTTTCTCGGGGCTAAGTATTTGGGCGAATCACCAACAACTCCTTGAGTGATGTCTCAGATATAAGAAAACAAAATGGAAACCTCCGTGCTAAAGCAAACATGATTATACATAGCTTTCTATTCTGTACAGCTTTGATTGCTTATAGCGTTTATGAGATGAGATAAATCTTCAAGTTAATTTTGTTGTGTGTGTGTGTGTGTGTGTGTGTGTGTGCCCAAAAAATACAAACATCCAATATATGCATAGATATGTACATGTAGAAGTGTTCGAGGAAAAATTAGCGAGATTGTTAATTATGAAAACTAGAAAAAGATCGGCGCTGCGCGCCGTTTTTGCTAGATCTGCGGTGCTTGGGCTGAATTGTGGGCCTACGGCGTATTTTATTTTGAACATCAGTAGCCCTTTATCTGGATATCATTCCTATTCCTCTCACCTTGGGCCTCAGTAATTGGGGTGCCTGCGGCCTTCCAGTTACTGGCAAACCAATTATTCATTCAATAAAACTACAGAAAAGAACGCAGCCATGAAAATCTAAAGCTTCACAAATCTTAATACAATGAGCTCGGATTTAAAGCTTAAGATTTTCATGACTGCGTTCATTTCTATAGTTTTATTGACCAAATCACTGAACCGACAGTAATTGGGGGCCATGCGGCCCGCCAAATCATAGTTTTCATTGTTTCGAGTGCATCAATAATATTGTTATAGTGTTCCATTAGTTGTGATAAGCATGATCTTCCTGACCGGAATCGATGTTGGTTATCATTTTTTTTCTAAGTTTCCCCATTAACCCCACCCCTCCCCCATTACCCCACCCCTCCTCCATTACCCCCAACTCTCTCTCATTACCCCCTCCCCCACACCTCTCCCCCATTATACCCGCCCTCTCCCCCATTTACCCCACCCTTCCCCCATTACCCGCAAGGGGGGAAGGGGGCTGGCACCTTGCAGAGGATTTATAAATTTTTTTGGTTACATATATATATATATATCGCACTTAGCTCCATTATAATATAGGAAACAAAACTGTCAAGATTTTAATCTTCATAGCCATAGGCAATAAATCTCAAATTCATGATGCATCTCTGAAAATTTAGTCGAATAGTGAAATTAAAATATGTGTAAGAGTCTTAATATCCTGAAATTCGTATGAAACTACTCGCATATTGTAATGCGAGTATACATATTGTATGTATACATATTGTATGTATGTATATATTTGTTTACTGGTAATTTAAAGTAATGGCTATTAAACTGGGATAGTTCTTGCTGTTATCACTAATTTTATATATATATATATATATATATATATACAGTGCCCGCGAAAAGTATCCGATCACTCAAGAAAATACAATATTTTCCCTTGATATTCAGAGACACGTAATTCACTTTCTATTTGTTCTAGCGACATCTGGTAACTTTGAGGTTGCTCGCTGATATGAGAGCTATCCAACGCATTCTCAAATTAGTGTTCTGGTAGCCTTCGTTGCGGGTGGCTGTGTCTCAAATTTGTCAGATTTCACTGTTTGTGTAAATTTCTTGATATTTTTTTTTTTTTTACAGAAAGTGGTGTAAATAAAATTTATATATAATGTGCTAAAAAACAACTTAAGAGTGATTGTCGAGGTGCTATTGTTGCTTTGCATGCATGTGGGAAATCACAGAGACAGATAGCTAAGGAATTAAACATATCCCAAAGTACCGTTAATTTATGGGTTTCACGGGCTGAGAACAATGGTGGCCTAACCACGCCAGTCCCTAAAAAACGATCTGGCAGACCGAGAAAAACAAATTCGCGAACAGACAAACTTATGAAACGTTTAGTATTGAAAAACCCAACAATAACTGCGAAAGAAATAAATTTAATATGAATAATTTGTTATCTGGTGTTTCTGAACGAACTATCCAGGAGCGGCTCCAAAAAGAACTCGGATTACCATCTCGCCATGCTGCTAAGAAACCGTTCATTAATGAAAAAATGCGTAAAAAACGTGTCGCATTTTGTAAAAAATACATTCATTGGACTGTTGATGACTGGAAGAAGGTTTTATTTAGCGATGAGTCGACATTTTTGACATTCAGAAGTTGTCCAAAAAAGGTTCACCGGCCTATTGGCTCAAATAGGATGGACCCTAAATACACCCTAAAGACAATGAAACACCCTCCAAGTGTGATGGTTTGGGGTTGTTTCGGTTACTATGGGCGTGGAAACTTATATTTTCTTCCGAAGAACACAACTATGAATGGTGCACGGTATTTAGCAATGCTACAGGATAAACTTCCAATGGCAATGGCAATCCAAAGGACAAAAACATACATGCATGATGGTGCACCATGTCACAGGGCCAAAATAGTGACAAAATGGATTACTGACAATAATTTGATATTTTGGATTGGCCTGGTAATAGTCCAGATCTCAATCCGATAGAAAATCTGTGGCTAATAATAAAAAATAAGGTTGAATGCCACGACACTGGCTCAGTCGAAAAATTACAAGAGGCCATCAAAAGGTATGGTGCAAGGAAATATCAGTGGAAGTTTGTCAAAACTTGATTAAATCCATGCCAAAACGTCTAGAACAAGTCATCCAAACCAAAGGACAGATGACAAAATACTAATATAAGGTTAGTATACATTTAAACATTGTTTTTTATGTAAAAAATACAAATTTTAAGGGTGATCGGATACTTTTCGCGGGCACTGTATATATATATAGGGCTGTAACCTTCTATGTACTTCAGTGTTCCTGAGGATGTCATTAGACGAAAGCGCTTGAGCACCATTTTGTGTTTCCTTTCCTTCGTGGTTTTATTCATCATATATATATATATATATATATATATATATATATATATATATATATATGTGTGTATATATATTATATATATATATATATATATATATATATATATATACATATATATATATATATATATATACATATATATACTACGATGTCATATACATGAATTTCAATAAAGTTTTCGACAAATGCATTCATTGTATAATAAAATGTAAAGTGAAACATATGGGAATGATAGGCAAAACGGTAAATTGAGTCCATAACTTCCTAAGAGGGCGCCTACGGGGTGTCAAAATTCAGGGTATATCATCATCGGAATCAGAAGTACGTAGTTAAGTATCCCTAGGTACAGTACTGGTATCACTCCTGTTCATTATCATGCTAAGAGATATACACATTGGAGTAATCAGCAACAGTATAGTACCGTCGTATGCATTCGAAACAGAAATCGGCGGAAAAATCATCAGTGTTGCATATGAGGTGTCTGTCTTGCAGAGGGTCACAAGTGAAATATACACTTGGTCAGAAGACAACCACAACATGACATTTAACATCGTGAAATTTCACTTCTTGAGATATGATAGAAATGAGGAACGTTGTCAACATTCATTAACTAAAGCGTTGAAAGTTCTGTTTTAACCACCGAGTATAGCAATTTAGCGTGAAGTGATATGGTAATAAATAATTAATAGCCGTTTAAGTTGTTTTAAGAAAATGTTGGATGTGTTCATGAATGAGAGTTTATAAATTGCTTAATCCGTGCCGACTTATGTAATTTATACATTCCTGGTGGTAATTTTTGGTGGGTTGGGTAGTTTTTATGTGGAAAATGCCACAAGTTAATAAGTGTGACCTTGTATTTATTTCATTGAGTGAATGATGTATTATAACCAGACAACGTCACAGTAGCTTCGACGTTGGAGCAAATATCTGTATAATAACTGTGCTTTGTGTAGAGTTAAATCATGTGAAGCCTTACATATGGCTTTCCCCGTCCAACTGTTCCCAAAAGTGTTGTACATAAACGCCAAATTGAGATGAATAAACTTATAAAAATTTTATTATGAGGAATTTATTTCAGCAAATATGAGAACATTAACTGCTGAATAATTGATTTAGAACATACTAGCGTGCATGATTGTAAAACTATATATATATATATATATATATATATATATATATATCTATATATATATATCTTCGTAAGCTATGGAATTCATGATATAAAGACGTCTGTCTGTAGATCTGCTTGCATCCGACATTATTGTACTATTTCCTGTTAACTCCATTTCTCTACTTAGTATTTGAGCTGTCAAATGTAATCTAGCGTCAGTTCATATTATTAATATTTGTCACATGAACTATGGTCTTCCCCCAATGTACAAATGCACATATTCAACAGATTATGACATTGTTCACCAAAGTTTTTCTCCATTTGTTAAATATGGGTGATTCTTTGTTCTTTTTTACGCTGATTACAAAATGAAAACACGTTTTTCTATTACCCACAGATTTTGAAGGAAATGCAAATTAAAACCCTTTGAGATCGAGATGTCATTCCACAGTTTGCTTCATATTACGAGATTTATTGTTAGTCATTTACTTTGTATAAAATCTTTATATTATGCATATTTTATATTAATATTTTATATAATATGCATATAATTATTTAAGTATACATCTTATATATATATATATATAATAGAGAGAGAGAGAGAGAGAGAGAGAGAGAGAGAGAGAGAGGGGGGGAGGGGCGATAAGCTTAACCTTCGTCAAATGAGGAATCATCGAACGGACACTAAAAAGTTTGAAAGGTGTATATATATATTATATATATATATATATATATAGATATGTATGTGTTGTGTGTGTGTGTGTGTCTGCTTCCGTGTGTGTACACAACACATATATATATATATATATGCCCTTTCCTGAAAGAATCTGTGTGTGTGTGTGTATGTGTTGTGTGTGGTGTGTGTGTGTGTGTGTGTGAGTAGGCTTAAGGCGCGGGTCCTTAACTAAAAATTTGCACATTACATTATTTTGATCATTAGTTGACAACTAGCTAACTAATTTTTAGGTAATACAGATAGGAAATGAGTGATACAAAAACATTGTGGTATTAAGCAAACTGATAAACTCGTGTATTGTACTACATTTATATATGCGGGCCCCATGTAGATGTTAGAAAGCTTTCGATGTAAATAGTTTGGTGTGACTCCTGCTTCAGAGGACAACGTAGGTGATTTAGGACTGCAATGAAAGAGACAGATGTGTATGAGTTTTAAACTACTGTTACCCCTGCGACTACTACTACTACTAATAATAATAATCATAATGATAATAACACAGTTTCCTCCTACGCCCAACTTCTAGCTTGCAACAAATAAATGGTGTACATTCTGTTGAAGAATGGGTAAAAATCAAACAGACATAAGTTATAACTGTGTATATATATATATATATATATATATATATATATATATATATATATCACAGAGAATACGTGGATTTAGAATAATGGAATTAGGACAGTTTTGCAAGAAGTTACGATTTGTTCCTCTTGTTGTATAAAGCGTTCAGAATTTCAGAGTATGCAACTTTCAGGTTTGCTTAAGTAATCGGAAGCGACCGTGTAGTGAAAGATCCTTGCTTGAATTATTAATGAAGATGTGTTTTGAACTACTTTGGTGGTATTGCTCCATGAAAGACTGGTACAATATTTAGTCAACGATCTTTGCTACGATGATAAATACTAGAGTTATGCCTTGTAAAGGCCAGTCCACGTTTTCTATTAAATGGAAATATTGATTTTTTTTTTTTTGGCCAAACTTACTTATTTTGATATTGCGTTTTTATGTATATATTTATGGGTTGCCTTCTTTTCGCCGCGGTTGTTTCGCCGTGGTAGTTTCGCCGCAGTTGTTTCGCCGCAGATTGAATTCGTCGTGAATTCATTCGACGCAGTGCTATTCGCCGCAACCTAATTTTTCTATTTTTTCTAGATTTTAATTTAAAAGGCAAACATTAAAAATTCTCAAAATTTATTTGTTAAAAATGTACTCCAATTAAAAATTATATAAAATTTGATTGTTAAAAGAGTACTTCTAATTAAATTCATAAAATTTTAATTAAGTTAATGGTTTGATTTTCCTACTCTAATGTCCTTGCTCCGATGCAAGTTCAGTTTTAAATTAAATAAAAATAAGAATAACTTAAAGATGTCCATTTAACTTTATTCTAAACATAATTTCTCATATGTGACTGTATACATTATATACTGTATTGCTCGAAAGGAATACGAGTTTCGATATTGCTTGGTAATGCTGCTGCGAGCTGCTTGTACCCTGATATGGGTGTATGGAATAATGCTCTGTGAGAAAAAAGTTTAATCTTTTTCTCACTTCCACTAAGCTTTACCCGAGACCTTAGAATGTATTGGGCATTGATTAAAATATATATATATATATATATATATATATATATGTCACAACCATGCGACCTGCCATTTCTATGGTTGAGCGATATCCATGTTTGTGCTATTAGAAATTCGGGATCACCTGAGATCAGGTCCCCAGCCTTCTTTAGTTAGCCTTATAAGGCTAACTAACAAAAATATCACGACTTAACCTAACCAATCGTTAGGTCTACTGTACACCCTTGACGAATGGTTAGGTTAGGTCGTGATAGTTTCGTTAGTTATTCTTATAAAGCTAACTAAAGAAGGCTGGGAGCCCTGCTCTTCAGGTGATCCGGCTTGCTCAAATCACAATGAATAGAAAGGGGATTAACGAATTTTTAATGTTTGCCTTTTAAATTAAAATCTAGAAAAAATAGAAAAATAGGCTGCGGCGAATAGCACTGCGTCGAATGAATTCACGGCGAATTCAATCTGCGGCGAAACAACTGCGGCGAAACTACCACGGCGAAACAACCGCGGCGAAAAGAAGCATCCCCTATTTATAACTTAACTGCTACTGGCCTGAAAACAGTTACTGCGAGAAATATGGCATATTGGGGTAGATTTGAAAGAGGTTTTTATTGTGAAAGGAATTGAAATCAGTGTGTTTAATTTAAATACTCTTAACCTGTGTACACACACATATATATTATATATATATATATATATATATATATATATATATATATATATATATATATACAGGGTGTTTGAAAACTTTCTGTACAAATTGTAATGGGGGATAGGCAACACCAAGACAAACCCTTTTCGTCTATAAGTGTATGTCCGCTGACGTCACCATTCGGCGCGAGAGGGCGCCGCTTCAATTGGCTAGAATGTGAAGTGGGCTAGACTCGCGCTTGCCGCGGGCATTCTTAAATCGGACGTAGTACGCGTAACATGGAGCGCTTCACGACTGCTGAGATGGCTGACATGCATATGGTGTATGGGGCTGCCAATGGAAACGGAAGAGCTGCTGTGAGGTTGTACCGACAGCGCTTCCCAAACAGACGTACAGACGTGTGCCAAACCACCAAACGTTTGCGCATTTGCATCGGCGACTGCGAGAAACTGGAACATTCCATGCAAACATGCATGACACTAGTCGGGAGAGAAACGTGCGCACTCCTGACATGGAAGAAGAAATCCTACGGCGATTTGAGGACAATCCAAGCGCAAGCACGCGAGGTGTTGCACGTATCCTCGGTGTGAACCACGACCTGGTCTGGAGAGTGTTGCACGAGCAGCAGTTACATCCGTTTCATCATCAGAGAGTCCAGGCATTACAACCTCGGGATTACCCTCTTCGTGTGGAATTCGCACGCTGGTTTCTGCAGCAGATAGCGGTGCAGCCTAATTTTCCGGCTTATGTGCTGTTCTCAGATGAGGCCTGTTTCACACGTGAGGGTGTGTTTAACATGCACAATTCTCACGTGTGGGCGCACGCAATCCACATGCTACACGGGTGCATGCTCATCAAGAACGGTTCGCCGTCAATGTTTGGGCGGGTATCATCCATGGCAAGTTGATTGGGCCGTACCTGCTGCCTGCCCGACTCGACGGGTGGGTTTATCGATATTTCTTAAAGAAACGTTGCCGGAACTGCTGGAAGATGTTCCCGTGGCTATTCTTAGACGAATGTGGTTTCAACACGACGGGGCCCCAGCACACTCCAGCAACGATGTGCGGGATTATCTGAACGCCACTTTTGGGGACCGATGGATAGGCCGGGGTGGGCCCGTAGCCTGGCCACCGAGATCGCCCGATTTAACATGCCTCGATTTCTTCCTGTGGGGACACATGAAGAACCTCGTGTACGAGACTCCCATTTACTCAGAAGAAGACCTCGTAGCAAGAATCGCTGTCGCCGCTGGAACTGTTCCCGAAATGCCGGAATCTTTCGACGTGTACGTCGGTCAATGCTTCGACGCTGTCGGGCATGCATTGATGCTACCGGTCGCAACTTTCAGCACCTTCTTTAAATAAACATGCCTTCTTTAAATAAACATGTTACGCGTACTACGTCCGATTTAAGAATGCCTGCGGCAAGCGCGAGTCTAGCCCACTTCACCTTTTAGCCAATTGCAGCGGCGCCCTCTCGCGCCGAATGGTGACGTCAGCGGACATACACTTATAGACGAAAGGGTTTGTCTTGGTGTTGCCTATCCCCCATTACAATTTTTACAGAAAGTTTTCAAACACCCTGCATATATATATATATAATATATATATATATATCTATATATATATAATATATATATATAATAATAATATAATCAATATTAGTAATAATATTTAAGTGGATGTTTAGCTGAGGATAAAATTTGCTTTTAATTTTAAAGCCTCATCACAAAGCTTGATGTACTGTAGCTTGTGAGATGAATGGATCGTTTACAGGTACACGGCTTAAAATAGATACATTTTAACTGGCTTGAACTATATGACAATGAAGAAAGACGTATCGATAATTGAACTTATGAAATATAAACTGCATGTATCTGCATGTTCATCCTAATCTTTTTAAAAATCTTATATATATATATATATATATATATGATGCTTTTAACTGCAATGACCACGCAGTATATAAATGAATAGAAACGACGTAAATAAGGAGCGTCTCTGCACACGGGGAAGAAAATAACGAATAAATGAAAAATGAGGCGAACCGTTGGAATCGAACCCAGGGCCTTCCAATTGCCGGTTGGATGCGCTACCATTACACTACGGACCTCGATCAATCATAAATCGAAATTCTCCTACATAGGGCAGAAACCAATGCCCTGAGAGGGCACCCTCGCAATCGTGAATATGTGCATTTAACTGCAATGACCACGCAGTATATAAATGATAGAAACGACGTAAATAAGGAGCGTCTCTGCACACGGGGAGAGAAATAACGAATAAATGAAAATGAGGCGAACCGCCCGGGAATCGAACCCAGGGCCTTCCAATTGCCGGTTGGATGCGCTACCATTACACTACGGACCTCGATCAATCATAATCGAAATTCTCCTACATAGGCAGAAACCAATGCCCTGAGAGGGCACCTCGCAAATCGTGAATATGTGCATTTAACTGCAATGACCACGCAGTATATAAATGAATAGAAACGACGTAAATAAGGAGCGTCTCTGCACACGGGGAAGAGAAATGACGAATAAATGAAAAATGAGGCGAACCGCCCCGGAATCGAACCAGGGCCTTCCAATTGCCGGTTGGATGCGCTACCATTACACTACGGACCTCGATCAATCATAAATCGAAATTCTCCTACATAGGGCAGAAACCAATGCCCTGAGAGGGCACCCTCGCAAATCGTGAATATGTGCATTTAACTGCAATGACCACGCAGTATATAAATGAATAGAAACGACGTAAATAAGGAGCGTCTCTGCACACGGGGAAGAAATAACGAATAAATTAAAAATGAGGCGAACCGCCCGGAATCGAACCCAGGGCCTTCCAATTGCCGTTGGATGCGCTACCATTACACTACGGACCTCGATCAATCACAAATCGAAATTCTCCTACATAGGGCAGAAACCAATGCCCTGAGAGGGCACCCTCGCAAATCGTGAATATGTGCATTTAACTGCAATGACCACGCAGTATATAATGAATAGAAACGACCGGCAATTGGAAGGCCCTGGGTTCGATTCCCGGGCGGTTCGCCTCATTTTTCATTTATTCGTTATTTCTCTCCCCCGTGTGCAGAGACGCTCCTTATTTACGTCGTTTCTATTCATTTATATACTGCGTGGTCATTGCAGTTAAATGCACATATTCACGATTTGCGAGGGTGCCCTCTCAGGGCATTGGTTTCTGCCCTATGTAGGAGAATTTCGATTTATGATTGATCGAGGTCCGTAGTGTAATGTAGCGCATCCAACCGGCAATTGGAAGGCCCTGGGTTCGATCCCGGGCGGTTCGCCTCATTTTTCATTTATTCGTTATTTCTCTTCCCCGTGTGCAGAGACGCTCCTTATTTACGTCGTTTCTATTCATTTATATACTGCGTGGTCATTGCAGTTAAATGCACATATTCACGATTTGCGAGGGTGCCCTCTCAGGGCATTGGTTTCTACCCTATGTAGGAGAATTTCGATTTATGATTGATCGAGGTCCGTAGTGTAATGGTAGCGCATCCAACCGGCAATTGGAAGGCCCTGGGTTCGATTCCCGGGCGGTTCGCCTCATTTTTCATTTATTCGTTATTTCTCTTCCCCGTGTGCAGAGACGCTCGTAGCGCATCCAACCGGCAATTGGAAGGCCCTGGGTTCGATTCCCGGGAGGTTCGCCTCATTTTTCATTTATTCGTTATTTCTCTTCCCCGTGTGCAGAGACGCTCCTTATTTACGTCGTTTCTATTCATTTATATACTGCGTGGTCATTGCAGTTAAATGCACATATTCACGATTTGCGATGCTGCCCTCTCAGGGCATTGGTTTCTGCCCTATGTAGGAGAATTTCGATTTATGATTGATCGAGGTCCGTAGTGTAATGGTAGCGCATCCAACCGGCAATTGGAAGGCCCTGGGTTCGATTCCCGGGCGGTTCGCCTCATTTTTCATTTATTCGTTATTTCTCTTCCCCGTGTGCAGAGACGCTCCTTATTTACGTCGTTTCTATTCATATATATATATGTATATATATATATATATATATATATATATATGTGTGTGTGTGTGTGTGTGTATATATGCATCATTAATTCGTTTCACTTGCTTAATTGTGAAATTCTTAATATATGTACAGTGGTGTAGTGCTAAGTAAAGAAGTGGGGGAACGCATTTTGAAAGTGTTACTCAGATGCGGGGTGGACAATGGCGAGCGCGGCGAGCCCATACAGCTGGGGGTCCGGGGGCACTGTAAGCCCCCCGGGAAATCTTTTGAAATCTGACCAATTTCAGCGATATTTTGAGGTCATATGCACTGGATATTAGGATATATTCCAAGGTTGAAGATGCAGTATTTCCAGTGTCATTAGATACACGACATCCAGTACGATCAATAAAAATAGCTAACAACTGGAATGATTAACTGAAAGAAAGTTAACAACTGGTACGCCGTGGTGACTGTTTCACCAGATCTTTATAGGCTAGCATTGCCTCAGTCGAAGCTAAAAGAAATGAAACAGTTAATGATTCTTTCACATATTTCTTCTAGGGGTGTGAATTAAAATTTCATGACGTTAGAGATTTGTAAGTTCGGATTTATTTGAAATAGTGAGGGAACGCCGTTCCCACTCGTTCCCACAGCACTACACCACTGTGTGTAGTATATATATATATATATATAATGATGCTAAATAATAATGTTTAAGATGGTAATTGTTGGTAAATAATAATAGTTATGTTCGCTAAACGCATGTATGTTAGCTTAACTGCATAATGTAACTTCATAATAGTTACTGTCATATGGATTATAGTCTGCCAATAAACCTTTTAATTTCATTTTAAATGTGATTGAGTCATATAAAGTCAGTTATTAGTAAGAAGATCTCTCTTACAAAGTTGTCACTCGCAGGCCTGTGTAATTTATAGTCAATAATTGGTAACAATAATAATAACAATAAATATTTCTCGTTACAGTTAAATTACTAGAAAAAATTACATGTATTAAAATTGATTATTATTAATTAGTTTGGAAAATCTGGCAAGATTGTGAACTGAGTTGCCGATTACAATTAACGTCTTAGTAAAGAATTATGCAAATACTGTACATTGAATAAGTAAAACTTATCAGATATATATATATATATATTTGCAACATTCATTCGTTTTACGCTCTTAATTGTGAAATTCGTCCCATATATATATATATATATATATATATATATGCAACATTCACTCGTTCACTCAGTTCACAATCTTGCCAGATTTTCCAAATTAATTAATAATAATCAATTTTAAATATATGTATCTTAATAATTTTCATCATATGGGCTATAGTTTGCCAATAAGCCTTTTCAATTCATTTCATTTCGCCTCATTTCATATTAATGTAGAATAAATGAAATTTAATTTGAATAAACAAAAGTTACCCCTATAATTGAAAATAAAATGTTTAATTTTAATTTTATTTAATATTTTTTATTTAACTTTATATAATACAAATATTAAACAAAGAAATTGTTTTTGACTTAAAATATGTTTAGTCTGATTTTCTATTTTGTGATGTTCGCAATTTGTTAACATGTGAAAACGGAATTACAAATGAGTAGGTAATGTGATATTAGGGTATAATAATATGCTTTGAGGTCAGTAGATACCTTCGGTAGCCCTATTAAACATATTTTCAGATATTTCTTTTAAATTTTCATTCCTAATGTTTAAGGGTATAAGCTGAAAATTGAGTGTCAAACTCTGCTTTTGTCTCTTTGTTTGATTTTGTTTGTTTCATGAAAGACCTGGAAAGAACCCCACAGGACAGGAGGATTTTTCTCGTGAAAGAAGGCGACGATGAATCCATTTTTTTTCTTTTTCCCAAGGCGATGATGAAATATTTTTTTTAATTTGATTATATTTCCAAGGAGGAGGAGCTCCGCAAGGGTCACTCAAAGGGCAAATGCCCTTCATTAGGGACGGTGAGGTCCAAGAAATAGGTTAGGAACTTAAGGAAGGGGGGGCCCCTCCTGTGGCAGGATTTCAGAGCACCCCAACTTCCCCGTCCGAAACGCGGGGATACTACTCAAGAGGAAAAACAGTCCAGGGACCGTTCGGTTTTCTGTATCCGCCCGAGGAGGATGCCAGTGGGCATCGAAGCTGTTGTGGAAATAAACTCTGTCTATTAGAGTGGGTTTTTGTTTTCATATTTTGACCTTCACGTAGAAAAACGTGAAGTTTTTTGCATTTAGTACGAGTATATCTTTCACGCAAAAGATTGATGCGTACATCTTTTTCACATCGAAACGTTCCATGCATGCATTTCCAAAGTCATTATTTTCGAATCTCTGAATGCCATATGCGTTCTCGATGATCTGTCGTAACCTTTCATCTTTATAAGGTTATGATGTTACGACAACTTATCGAGACACACACGTGACATTCAGACACTCAAAATGAATTGTTTGGTAAACGCATATAAAAATTTTACGGTTCTCTTTTTTTATATACATTTTGTCCAATTTAATATATGAATGGCTTGACTGTAATGAGTCAAAAAGTCTTAGTTACTTATCTATTTAGTAGAGATAATTTACAGACATTATAACTCCTCCCTTTTTTTCCACGTATTAAATTTGTAAAGTTTCTTGCTGTTACTTTTCAACCCCAACTTTTTTTTTTCAGTTTGATTATAATCTAATTGCACCGCAAAACCGTTTGTCCTCCTTATAACAATGGGACGTCCTCGTAACCTAATTGCTATTGCAAGAACATTTATTTTGCGTGAAAGTAACGCTTCTCTATACAGTTTCGTTTTCATTTAGACTCAGTTATAAAGGTTGCTGTTTTTGTTCCATTTCCAGGATCTGGATAATGTCCGTCAGTGGCTTTCTGTAATTTCCGCTTCTATTTGGATTTATAAAAAGAGGTTATGAGATCCTGAGATTAAGCTGAACTAGGTTAGATTCGTGTATTATGGAGTATCTCTCTTATTTTCTTTCCTGAGTACCTATTTTTGATTTTCTCAGAATCTCCTCAACCATTTCAGGTTTTTAGATTATTTTATTACCTCTAAGCGGCTCAGTATCACTCGGATTGAGAACCATTTATATATATATATATAATACATACACTATATATAAATATACATATATAAATATATATATATATATATATATATATATATATATTTATATATATACAATATATCAAATATATATATAATACAACTGAGAATGGTCCCGTGGTATAATTTTTGCAGAATACGCAGACCTAATATGCGCATGGAACAAGGAACTCTTCTCGGATAATTAAATCCACTGTAGTCCGAATAGGTAATAGTAAATGGCAAATACTAAAGTTTTTTCTTTTTCACGATGGAAGTCCATCGTGGGCAACGGGTCACTACCAAAGAGGTCCCAAACTATAGCTTTCCTCATTAGCTATCTGCTAAACAGATAATATATAAGTAGAACAACTAAATCACAAAGTTTTACAAGGCGTGTAACTCAGAAGAGATCTAACTCAATGCTTACATATACAGTATAATGAAATTGATCGCCCTCAGCTTCATTGAAAGGAGGGAAGGAATTTATCTGTAAATAAAGGCCATCAATAAAGGCCCGTTATCAAACTTCGGATGACGCTGTTAGATGGAGTTCGCAACGTGGCTGCATTTAATTAATGGGAGGTCTTTCGGATTCACTTTAATAAATTGAGGTATTTAATAGACGCACTAAAATATAGACTCCTCAGCAGGGATCATCAATCTAAATTCGGTTTCTGTGAAGCATCTTCGTTTTTTGTTATTCATCTGTTTTTTCTTGTTTTTTTTTAAAGTCTGGGTGTTTAATCGTTGTTTTGTTATATATACAGTATATATCGGGTGATTCATATGTCTGTTACCACTGTAATGGTGAAATATTTTCTGTGTTTCAGATTGTTGATTTGTGAAAATATGGGGTATGGTGAAGGATAGGGTATATGCAACAAAACCTCGTAATGTCAATGATTTAAAAGAAAGAATTTCCATTGTTAATTTCCAATGTGTAACTGTGTAAAAATTACCTCAAATAAAAAAACATCACAGGTTACTGTGGTTTGTAGTTATTTCTTATTCACCATTACAGTGGTAACAGACTTATGAATCACCCTATATATATATATATATATATATATATATATATATATATATATATATTGTATTTTATATATTTATATAACCTTTGGTTAGCTTCGGCCCAAATTGTTCATTCTGACGAAGGTCAAGCTTTTCACTCCACCTTAGACCTACAGTTTAACGTGGAATCCGAACCACGCCCCACCATCAGCCCAGCGTCTTAACCACTATGCCACCCAGGGTACTCATTTATCTACCAACCACTTTCTTTATTGTGTGGAAGGATGAACAGCTGGGTTTTGCTGCGCGCCGGCTGCTGTCACCGGGTCCCGAACCCGAGGCCGATGGATTCGTAGTCAGCGACGCTAACCACTACACCACCGAGGCGTTTTATATATATATATATTATTTTTTTATATATGTATATATGTAAAGAACGACGCTTGTGTAGAAGAGCGTTCCGCACAAGATGAGGAGGGAGAACGAACAATGAAAAAGAGGTACCTCCCAGGAATCGAACCCGGGATCATTCAATTGCCGGTTGGATATGCTATCCACTACACCAAGGTCCTCGATCAATTAGAAGTCGTAATTCTCCTACATACGAGCGGAATCAAATGCCCTGAGGGGCCACCTTCGCATGCCGTACATATATACTTTACATACATATATTTTTTACATTAATTATACTGTGTGTTGTTTGCAGTTAAAATGTATATATGTACGGCATGCGAAGGTGCCCCCTCAGGGCATTTAATTCCGCTGGTATGTAGGAGAATTACGACTTCTGATTGATCGAGGACCTTGGTGTGTAGTGGATAGCATATCCGACAGGCAATTGGATGATCCCGGGTTCGATTCCTGGGAGGTACCTCGTTTTTCATTTATTCGTTCTCCCTCCTCATCTTGTGCGGAACGCTCTTCTACACAAGCGTCGTTCTTTACATTAATTATACTGTGTGTTATTTGCAGTTAAAATGTATATATATATATATATATTATTTTTTATATATATATATATATATATATATATATATAATATATATATATATAATATATATATATTAGGGGGAGATAATTTAACAGGTTTTATTTATTATTTACATAGTAGAATTTTTAAGATTATAAGGTTGTAACATATATTCTGCTCGAATTTTTAGTTTATTCACAAAAAAATTAAATGACATAATGACAAATTAATCATCAATATAATTCCCTTCTTTTTCTATAACCTCCTCCTACCTGTAGAAAAGTTTTTTTATGCCACGTTCGAAGAAATCCCTTGGTTTCGAGTTAATAAAAGCGATCACTTCGTTTTCGATAGCTTCCCTGGATTGCAACTTTTGTCCATCTAGGTCAGGGGTCGGGGAACCGGGGTAAATTACCCCAAATGGGGTAAAAATGAAAATCTCGGGGGGTAATGAAGGCTCAATAAACATATAAATAAAATTGCACAAAAATTTATTATTTAATAAGCGAGGCTAATTATCAAAGTTATATTTTTTTCGAACAAATAATTTCAAGTCTAGGGGGTAATATCGTTGTACACAAATATATTTTGGGGTAATACCCAAAAAAGTTCGCCGACCACTGATCTAGGTGGTGTTGTAGACTTCTGAATAAATGATAGTCTGAAGGTGCGATGTCAGGAGAATAAGGTGGATGAGGCATTTTTTCCCAACCAAATGACTCCAATTGGGCAGTGGTGATTCGAGCAGGGTGAGGGCGCGCGTTATCCTGGTGGAATAGAACACCTCTGCGATTAATTAATGCAGGACGTTTTTCTGTAATGCCATCTTCACTCGTTGGAGTTGTTGGCAGTAGACTTCAGCGGTGATTGTTTAGTTATCTGGCAGAAGCTCAAAATGAATAATTCCTTGCATATCCCACCAAACGCATAGCAAAATTTTCTTTGGATGGGGTCCATTCCTTGGCTGAGGTTCAGGCTTTGTTTCATGGCTAAGCCACTGATGTCGACGCTTAATATTGTTATAGAGGTCCCATTTTTCATCCCCAGTAACGATCCGATTAAAAAACGGTGCCTGCAGTTGCCGAGAATGCAGTGATGTGCAAATATCGACTCGATGTTGAAGATTCGCTTGTGACAAATCATGCGGAACCCATTTTCCAACCTTCACTACTTTTCCTAACAGCTTCAAATGACGCTGAATGGTCATATGGCTAACGCCGAGTTGCAGGCCAAGTTCTCTTACAGTTACCGTTGGGTTTTCCTCCAATGTTGCTTTCAGCAACTCTTCATCTAACTCATTTGGTCGTCCTGTTCGTTGATAATCTTTCAGACTGACGTCTCCATTTCTGAACTTCTCAAACCATCTCCTACACATCCATTCGCTCACAACATCATTTCCATAAACTCTTTGAATGTTTCTTGCTGATTCTCTAGCGTTACATCCTTTATGGAACTCATACAACATCACATGTCGAATATGCTCTTTCGTGGGCTCCATGTTTTTTCAATTACTGTAATAGCGTAGAGGTGGCGTTGTAACTGTATGAGAAACACCAGAGAAAATATTCATTAGGCTAATCCTACACTAGCCTAAGCCTACACTGGCCTAAGTCATTCTGTATCATTCTGTATCGTGATAAAACCTGTACGAACCTGTTGCCGCATGTATTTTGCAACATTTCTAAAACTATTTCACATTATCTTGGTTATTCTATTATCTAATCGGGCATTCAATAATTTTACCGTAGGTTTCGATATATATATATATATATATATATATATATATATATATATATGCCAGGTTAGGTTAAGTGGGTTAAGTGAATGCCCAGTTAAGTGAACTGAATACCAGGCTAGGTTCATTGAGTGCCCGGTTAGGTCAACTGTACGTCCTTGACGTGGTTAGGTTAAGTCGTAATATTTTCGTTAAAACTAACGAAAATTGGTTAGGTTTAGTCGTGATATTTTCGTTAAAACAAACGAAAATATTACGACTAAACCTAACCAATCGTCAAGGGCGTACAGTTGACCTAACCGGACATTCAAATTTTATCCTATGTAAATAATGGTTCTCTATTTATTATATGTTTGCAATAAATAATAAATTTGTTGTTATTGTTTTCTTATCTTATTTTGGTTAATTTGCAGAGTTTAAACTTTTGGGGAGATATAGTTGAAAAGATCAACAGTAGGGTGGTGATTGTTGAAAAGAGTATGTTAGAGGGAAATAGTTTAAAAGATCTATTAGTTTGCTCATTAAATGCAATCATGCGAGTCAGAGGCGGATTAAGACACCTCGGGGCCCCGGGGCAATTTACACGAATTATATGTACGGTGCTCAGGCTAATTGAGAAACAAACTTAAAAGAACCTTAACACAGTGTATTTTGCCGTTTGTCAAAACCAAACAGTATTAAACTTTACTTTAGGGCCTATAAAACAAAATAAAACAGAATTTGTCAGTTTGTGTACTCTGTCATATTTAATCAAAGAAGTTTGCGAAATCTGAATTACATCATCGAAACTCAGTTGATTGGGGGGCCCCTCAAGCATGGGATCCTGAGGCTTCAGCCTTAATAGCCTCAGTGATAATCCGCCACTGATACGAGTACTTTTATTCTGCAGCACTGTCACGTTTAACGGGATCCACCGATTTAGCTCTGTTGGCTATTAACACTAGCAGCTCTGTACAATGCCTTGGCTTTTCGTATATGCGATATATAATGCACTAAACTACAGTATATGAATAGCTCTCAGGTCTGTATGTTACATATTTGTTGCAATGTGAAGCTAAAGATAGTTGTTGAACTGCATATTTTCCTTTAATAAAGAATACTTATAGGATCTTTAATAAAGAGAAATTAAAGAGAAATTGATCTTTAGTTTAATAAAGGCTCAAAATGATGAATTCTTGTATCTGATTACACAGGCCCGCGAATGAGAACTTTGTAAGAGTTGTTTTCTTACTAATAACTGATTTTATATAAATCAACTACGCTGATTCCGAATAAGGTGTCCATTTTTTTCTATCATGTAAGGATTTTCGGAGCTATTGAAGAATAGGGACCCCAGCCTTCTTTAGTTAGGCTTATAAGGCTAACTAACGAAAATATCACGACCTAACCTAACCAATCGTTAGGTTAACTGTACGCCCTTGACGATTGGTTAGGTTAGGTCATGATATTTTCGTTAGTTAGCCTTATAAAGCTAACTAAAGAAGGCTGGGGTCCCTATTCTTCAATAGCTCCGAATTTTCTGCAAACTGGAAGGGAAAAAAACAGCATAAATAAATATTTGTTTCAATTTACATTGGGTACTTATTTCGCTTTGTTATACTAATTACAAATGCAAACAACTCTAAAAAGAAAGAAGACTATTAACCTTTGGTTACCTTTGGTTAGTTTCCACCCGAATTGTTCATTCTGACGAAGGTCAAGCTTTTCACTCAACCTTAGACCTACAGTTTAACGTGGAATGCTCCCCACCAGCATCCCAACGTCTTAACCACTAGGCCACCGAGGGTACCCATTTATCTACCAACCACTTTCATTATTGTGTGGAAGGATGAACAGCTGGGTTTTGCTGCGCTCCAGCTGCCGTCACCGGGTCTCGAACCCGGGGTTGATAGATTTGTATTCAGCGACGCTGACCACTACACCATCGAAGTGCATTAACGTCAATTACATATTTATCTTTATTAGTCCTGAGTTTTCTTGTGAGATCTATGCTTTTTAGCCTCGAATGTACACGCTGTTCCTTTTCTTTTATGTAATAATTCTGGAGTATCCCATTTCAACATCCAGCAGTAACCAGCCATCATGCTGATGTTCCACCTTCCCTGACATCTCTCCTCCATTTCTTTGATATGTTGATGAAACCAAGCATTTATAAGCATTTACGGGGCTCCAATAAACCTTAGCCAACCCTCCCATGGCCTAAACCATTAGAGGTACAGTAAAACTAAACATACCTTACGAAAGAGAATTTAATCCTGCATTTAATGAGAAACAATTAAATCTTGGTGTTCCCGCCATTGACTTCCAAGACAGCCTGAATTCGCTTTGGGTAGTTTGTCAAAAGTGACGTGAATAGATCTTGATCGTTACACAAATTTGCTAAAACAGTTTCAATGTGTTGCGTCATTGTATCCTTCGAAAATCGATTTGCTGCAGGTTCTTGAAACAAGAGACATTCAACCTTGTCCTTTATAACTGATCCAATGTGTTCACAGACGTTCAGGTCAGGAGAATTTCCTGGCCATTCTTCATTTCCAAAGAAATCGATCTCATGGTTCCGCAACAACTGTTGAGTGGCTAATGCCTTAAAGCAGGGGGCCTTATCGTGCAGAAGTGTGACCTGATCGACATCCATAACATTGTTTGGGTTTCTTAGAAAAGGAATGACATGCTGGGATAGAATAATATCACGAAATACTGTCCAACCCAACTCTGACCATTTGGCTTCAGCACCCACATGAGCTTCTTTGCAGTGAACAAAACAAACACACCAACACAGTCTCGACTTTTTGATAATTCGCGATAATGTTCATTGTCATCGATTTCATCTGGTGTTGTGGCCCACAATCGATCATTTTGGTAGTTAGGCCGACGTGTTACGTAAACAAAAAATTCATCGGAGACAGCTAAATGCATGAAATCATCCAATCATCCACATCCCAATCTTCAAGATAATGGGCAAACCACATTCTGTCATCGATGTTAAGTCGAGTTTTCCTTGGCTTTAGAAGTTCATGCCAAGGCTTTAAACCTTGCCTATGACGGTACAGTCGAATGATCTCACCACTAACGATCTTTCCTCTCAACACTTCGATCTCTCTAGAAAGTTTAGCACAGCTGTTTTTTTTATTACGCGTACCGCTTTCAATGATGTCCTTTGCTTCCTGAGAGAGTGGCAAATTTGGGCGCCCAGATTTGGTTGTATCCATTTCACATTCATCCAAAGTTTTATTCCAATTTCTTTTGACGAAGTCCTCACTTTTTCGCAACTTTTTGGCAACCCATGAACGTGTTATAAAGGTGGCTCCAGCATCACGAGCTTCCCGAAATGTTATTGCTCGTATGCGATCTATCACACGTTGCCTCTCCGAATCACCAATTAATTGAGAAGCCATTATATTATCACTTTATCAGCTAGAGTAATTTTAATACCTGCAATAAATAAAGAATTTTATATATTTTTATAATCACTAAAAACTATTTCGATATAAGTAAACATGTAAGCTGCAAATGGGGGTGCTAAGGTTTTTTTGAACCCCTTATAGGCAGTAGTTTTTAATAAAAATTTAATGAAAATTACTTACATATGTAATATGACATTTTGTGAAAAATCTGTACGTGATGGCGAGAAATGAATATTATTTTCGGAAACAGCGTGCAAAAGTTACTATATAAATGATAAAATATTTCGGACAACAAAACCATCGCAGGCCTGTGTTATCTTTCAACATTTTAAAAGGGCAAAACTTTATTAATCCAGACAGAATTCAGAGAGAGAATCCATAACAACTTGGTAATATGTTAAATTAAGTTAGATTAGGCTACGTTAGCCATTACGGCCCTATGGACTAAAGTTTTACCTTTAAAAGTTTAGCATGATACGAAGTGTTCAGCAAAATATGAAGCTCTCCTTATAAGTATTAGTTATTGTACACACACACACACAAACATACAGCTAGAAGTAACTCAGTTACAAGTAAGTGAGTTACTGTAATAGTTACATTTTCAGTAACTTGACAGGTACCTGGATTACTCTAGAAAGTAATAAGTTACTTCCCACGAGTAACTTGTAACTTTGTAGGTTACAGTTACTCTAGCTTCACATTTAAAATATACCTTTAGTTTGATATGCATTTTTGAGCTGGAAAGTCTGACGCCGCAACATGGCAGTAAACAGCCAACGATAGAAACGCAATCTGAATGTTGCTTTGGCTCTTATTAGGCAGGTCTACGTAGGCTACACAGGTTACGCTCATGTGTAAACAGTCTAGCTTTCATGAATACTCTTGAAGTAGTTGTTTTTGGTTCTTTATAAAGTGACTAAATTGTAAGTCAGCTCTTAACTTCTTGACCCTGCTCGGGAAGATGGCTAAAGTATATTAATTCAAGTTTTTAGGACGTAAACAAACATACCAAGGATGAAAACCCTGTTTGTGAAGTTTAACACGGCACTCCCTTAAATTACAGAATTCGAAATTCAAGATATTAATCTTAGATTACAGAAACAGGTAAGTATAAAATTTAATGCTATCCATACAGTGGTTATACTGTACTTAGATAATATAACTATAGCATAGATTTTGGTATTAATATTTTTCAATAATATTTTAAGTATTCCGAGGGGAATGCTAAGCACCACTTCAGTGGGGAGTCTTTAGTACTGGTTGGGAGGAATTCTTGGAAAAGAGGGCATCAATGACTGTGCTTCTGTGCTGACACCCTGCCTAAGCAAACTCTTTTGTCTTTGTCTTTCATCGGGTACATTTCCTTCAGCCTATCCCTAAGGGTGACCACTCTCACCCCCCCCCCCCAACTATTGTCCAATTGCCTTGTTCCTCCCTTCCTTTTATTTATCAATGATCTTTTAAGTCTAACTTCTTGTCCAATCCATTCCTATGCCGATGATTCCACCCTTCACTTCTCCACCCGCTTCACAAAACGCCCCTCTCAACAGTCACTTCGCGTGAGACGGCTATGGTACACCTGACCTCCAGTCTTTATACTATCTCTGACTAGGGTAGAGAAAACCTCGTGGTCTTCAATGCCTGAAAACCCCAGTTTCTTCATCTGTCTACTCGTCACAATCTTCCACACGACTATCACCTTATATTCAACAATACATAAATCAATCCCTCCTCTTCTCTTAACATTCTTGGTGTTTCTTTTTTTCGTGATCTTTCCTCGAAAGGGTACATAATGTATACTCTCTTTCTAAAGCAGTTTCTAAGAGGTTAGGTGTGTTGTATCGGCTCCGCAGTTCCTTCACACCACTCAGTTGCTGTCTCTGTACAGAGGTCTTGTCCGTCCCTGTATGGAGTATGCTTCTCATGCATGTGATGAATGAACCCACACAGCCTCTACTTCACCGGATAAAATCAAAAGCATTTCGTCTCTTCAATTCCCCGCCTCTTACTAACTGTCTTCAATCTTTCTCTTTTCGTCGAAATGTTGCCTCACTCTATCTTTGCTATCGCTATGATAAAGGACACGTCTCTTCTGAACTCTTTAATTGCATGTCTCTTCCTTTAAGGAGAGCTTGCAGCATCAGACTTTCGATACATTCTTATACTTTTCCTGTCCAATTCTCTAAACCAAGAGTTAATCGACATTTTTCATTTACTTAACTAGTCAATTCTGGAACAATCTTCCTCAATCCATCTTTCCCCTTGTCTATGACCTCCAATCTTCCAAATGCAGAGTGTCCAGACATCTCGAAAACTCTGGACCTTGATTTAGACTCTCCTCTTCCTCTATGAGGCGGGGGCATATTTGCGGGCGTTTAACCATGGCCCCTTCTTTCCTGCATAAAACAAAGATAAACACTTCGAGCAAGTGATGTTTGTAAAAGAATTATGTTGGAACGACTCACTGTCCTCACTTATGTTTGTAACCGTGACCCTCGGTGCAGGGACCTGAGTCTTGCTCATAGCACATCGTCTTGTAACGATAAACATGTGTATAAAGTTTCATCAATTTATGTTAAGCAGTTCAAAAGTTATGGCGTGGACCGCCATTTCAATTTAACATCTGTTTGTGACAGTGCCCTTTGATACAGGGACCTGAGTCTTGCCCATGACACATCATCTTGTGATAATCCATACGCGTGTGAACTTTCATCATTTTGTTAAGTTGTTCAAAATTTATCCCCGGACACGAAAAAGCTCCAGTTGGCATTTGACCTCTATTTGTGACTGATCTTTGACGCAGGGAACAATTCCTGCTCATGGCACATTGCGTTATAATGATCCATCTGAGTATGAAATTTCGTCAATACATGTTGAGAGATTCAAAAGTTATAGTACAAACATGAAAGTGTGACGAATGGACAAACAGATGAACAAACAAATACAATCCAGTATGGCTTCTCCAAATTTACCAATATGGTCGCGTACATAATATACTCTTTCCTGAGAGAGAGAGAACAGTTTTAAGCAATTAATAGTTTAATTAGTTCCAATAGTTTTTGCCTGTGAAACTAAACTCTTTCTTAGCTTAGGAACAGTAGTTATAAGCAGATAATGGTAAAGTCAGTGGTTCCATTAAATAAATAAATTCTTCTGTATAAACTAAGAGTGGTCGTATTAATATAATTTATCGCAAATGAACTTGCAGAAGATTTTCTTTTACCTTGTGAAAACTCCAAACCCTTGAAACATAAGGAACATTGAAATAACTTGAAAGCAACTCCGTTACGTTTGGTCTGTAACTAATGTAATTTTAAAGTTACATAAGTTTATTTAGCCTACTTTTAAAGTTTTAAAGGTAATTAACTGGCTGTAAATAGTTGCTTTCAAATATATCTTTTCCAGCTATGCACGCGCACGTACACGTGCACATCTCCGCATAAGCAAGCCACAAACGTTTTAAGATTCATATATTTAAAAGCTAATTAACCAAACCTAAGTTAACCCAACTTAACCTAACTGCCATCGAACCGAGAAGGTAGCCCAATAAGAGTTTCGGACGCAGCTGAGAGCTCGAAGTGAGTATTTTGTTATTAAATAGTGAGGTACTTGCCAATCTAACCTAACCAAACCAAACCAAACCAAACCTAGCCTAACCTAATCGAACCAAGATTAAAATATCTTTTTCTAACAATAAAATTTTTTAGATTTTTTTGTATAATTTTTTTCAATATTCCGTGGTACCAAAAGTGTTACTTAATAAAAAAATTACTACACTATAGCTGTGAATCATCACACACTCGACCTCACTTATGCCCAGTTGCCTTCCAACACACACACACACACACACACACACTCTTAAAAAAAACTTCAGATAAACTGCACTCATAATTATTAGCTCTGATAAATCAACAATCTTGTATAGTGATTATAATGATTTTTACGAGGCATCAGACGATTCCATTCACATTTACTTAATAAAAAAAACATTTAAAAAATAACACCTCGTCGGTGTTTTCGTGAACAAATATGTCATGAAAGAATGGCACAGATTGTACCCAATTATTATTATTATTTAACTAACAATAATAATAATAATAAATAAAATGATACTTGGGATAACGTCAATTCTTAATTTTTATTTTTTATTGAAACCAATTCAACATTCTCTCTCTCTCTTTCTCTCTCTTTCTCTCTCTCTCTCTCTCTCTCTCTCTCACACAAATGATGTGGATTTTACATAAATCTCTAAAGAAATCCTTTTATTCAAACTGAATCATTACAAGATAAAACACAAAAGAATACTTAAGAATAAACATTTTTATAAATATTCCTTCATTTCTAACAAAGCCAAAACGTTTTTGATAAAAGCAATAAATGAATATAGATATATATATATATATATAATATATATATTTTTTTTTTTAACTGCAAACAACAAGCAGTATAATTAATGTAAAGAACGACGCTTGTGTAGAAGAGCGTCCGCACAAGAAGAGGAGAAAGAACGAACAATTGAAAATTGAGGCACCTCCTCTTCATGTGCAGACGCTCTTCTACACAAGCGTCGTTCTTTACGTTATATATATATATATATTATATATATATATATATATATATATATGGCGAATACCTTCACTTTAAACTTTTTCCCTAATGGTCTACAACATCAATTATAACATTCTAAAATTTGGCTTCACACCTGATCTCCCCTGATGGAAAATTGGGGTAATTTAATTGTGTGGACGATAAAAGTATTCCCAAAAGAATTATAAAACTTGAGACTGAATATTTTACTTGGAAGGAAAAATTATTTCGAAAATTTTAATTAATCGCATGCGTTATTTAGAAAAATGTTATATATATATATATATATATATATATACATTCAACTGCAAAGAACACGCAGTATAAATAACGTAAAGAACGACGCTTGTATAACAAGCGTCGTTCTTTACGTTATTTATACTACGTGTTCTTTGCAGTTGAATGTATATAATGTTACGGCATGCGAGAGGTGCCCCTTGGGGCATTGGTTTCTGCGAGTATGTAGAAGAATTACGGCATTTGGAAGAGTGAGGCCATGGTGTAATGGTATCGCATCTGACCGGCAATCGGAAGATCCCAGGTTCGATTCCCGGGTGGTTACCTCATTTTTTAATTTGTTTCGTTCTCTCTCTTTCGTCTTGCGCGGAATATCTCCTATACAAGCGTCGTTCTTTACGATATATATATATATATATATATATATATATACACGACTATATGTTACAATCACTATATAAAATTAGGCAATTTATAAATTGACTGAAATTCAGGCAATGTTTCAAATTGGTGGTACACACAAAACCTAACCTAACCTTTCTGGTAACCTTTCTGACATGCATATGCACCATGCAGTATTATCAGAAAGGTTAGGGTAGGTTTTGTTTTGTGTATCACCAATTTGACACATCGCTTGAATTTCAGTCAACTTATAAACTGCCTAATTTTACATATTGATTGTAACATACACACACATATATATATATGGGAGTGAACTCAGAATGGTTCCCTGAGGTTTTTTATGATCACAGACCGTGCATGGAACAAGGAACTCTTCTGGGAAAATTAAAGCCACTATATTCCGAATAAGCAATGGTAAATGACAAACACTATAGTTTTTTCTTTTTTCATGATGCTAGCCCGACGTGGGCAACGGGTCACTCGCAAAGCGGTCCCAAAAATATAGCTTTCCTCGCCAGCTATCTGCAAAGCAGATAGGGTACCGCTCTCTCGCAAAAAAAAAAGTTGAAAAAAGATGTTCACCAATTCAAAGAAGATCAAGGGGCTGGAAATATACCAGATATAATGAAAGTGGAACTATGTACCGGAATTGGATGGGATTTCTCTATAAACTGACGAAGAAACTCACCACTCATCTCAACTCTCTTCCGTGAGCGATGCTCCTTTGCTACGTCCAGCTGAAAGATTCCCTGTATGGTATCAGTCAAACGACCACTTGGCTATAGTCGGTTTCTGAACTAAACTATTTTATGCCTGTATGGACAGTAAAGCTTTAAACACTCGTTCAAACTCTCGTGGTTTGCTTATCAAGTAGAAGCTGCACATTGAGCAAAACATCGAAACAGTGGGACCAAGACTACACAAAAAACCATGAGACCACAATCAATCGAAACTTTCCTGCACGATACAACTCTCTGTGCATTCGTTCCGTCTCTCTATCGTCTTGTCTCGTCGATGATCGATTACCTTACTCGGGTTAACTAAACGTATCTAGTGAAATCTGAATCCAACTTAGTTGCTTCCAAATCGAACCTTTTGAAATTTTGAAGAAAAAAATAACCAAACGTTTTTATTCGTAACTGATTATCACCTTTCGACTTTAATTCACAAAAATTCTCTGGACACTTCTCTCAAAATAATTATAATCTGCTCTAGCCAAAAGTAAAAAAAAAAAAAAAATGACAAATTACAGAATTCCACAACACTTTAATCGTGCCCTAACTACCAAAAGGTAACTTATCGAGAAAGAGGACAAAATATATATCATCGAACAAACAAAACAAAACAAAACCATACCATAAATATGAATGCGCCCATACACTGACAATAATTGTAATTTAAAAAAAAATATTACTCAAACAATTTTGAGGAATAACATCTCAACAGCAACGGTTATAATTTTGTTCCTTTTAAAGTACACATTACATGTAATTCCATTTTAAAATAATAACTAACAATTGTTATAAATTTTATATTAAAATTCAATGCATGACAATATAAAGATGAAGATATAGTGATAGCGAAGATATAATGATAGAGATCAGACCAAATCACATCAGACCTTCACCAAATCCCGCAAATGAGGCAGGATGCTGCAGAGGGGTCGACCGCAGGTCAATCCTGAACCGTCGTTCGAACCCACACAAAGTAAGTATGAATCAATCTCTTATTATTAAAACGATAGTGACCTAGCACTTCACTTCACTTTATTGAAGGCGAGGGAAACAGACCTGACCTTCAGAGATATAAGAGCATTTTACCATATACTCGACATTATACAGGGTCCGCAAAAAAAAAAGGAGCATGACGAAAATGTTTACTGTACATTTATTTTTACACATAATGACAAATAACTTATTTTAGGCAAATAAGCAACAAATAAACTAAGTTAGTACCAAATTTCATGTCAATACGTCAAAAATTAAAGAAAATATAAAGTTTTACTACAACATGTCATAATTTTACAATTTCCAAAGAAAACGAAATTATAAGACTAAAAAAATTGTTCGATATGTTTGCCAGAAACCTCTACATACAACCCTTCGTAATCGGGGCCTAAATTGATCTATAGCTTTATCTACTTGATCTTGGGTAATTTCTTCCCATTTTTGTATGATAACTTCTTTCAAATGTTCGACATTTCGGATCTTATGCTTGTACACTTTCTCAGCCAACATTTCCCATATTCCGTAGTCTACGGGATTCGAATCTGGACTATTAGGGGGCCAATCTTTTGGGTAAAGCAATTCAGGAACATTATTTTCTAAAAATTCAATAGTTGACTTAGCGGTATGCGCCCGAGCGCCATCCTGTTGGAATAAGAAGTAACCATTATTCGCCAATCGTCTCATTTCGGGCAGCATTTGTTCCAACAAAGTTTCAGTGTAATAGCGGGCGTCTACTTTGATGTTTGGCTCTACGAAAAAAACAGATATCTTGCCTAGTTTAGACACACCGACCCATACCATTACGCTGGCAGAAAAATGATTACGGGTAGCATAAAGTCTATCATCTGGTATTTCATTTTTACGATTAACTCTTGAATACACTCTGTCATTTTGGGAATTTCGCGGTGGTTCTACCGTAAACTTCTTTTCGTCAGTAAAAAAGCCGAGGTCTACTTTTCGGGAGTGATATTTCTTAACATGCTTTCAGAACAAACAACTCTTTTCTGTTCGTTAATTTCAGTTAATTTCTGCCCGTGTATCCGTTTATAAGGTTTTAGTTCAAGGTCGTTTTTAATAATGTTTCTGACGCTACTTTCGGATATGCTCAACTCATTAGCAATTCTGGACGGTGTCACGTGAGTCCCTGGTCTGCCTTCTTGACTACAAGTTCTTAGTTCCACATCTCTGATGTTTTCTTCGGTTCGAATTGATCTTGGCCTCCCGCTTCCTTGTTTCCTTTCAGTACTTTCAGTTTCGTCGATTTTTCTTAACAGCTTGTCCAAACCTCCTTTCGACCATGGTTTATTCGGAAACTCTTGTAATAATTTTATTGCGCCATAATTTTTATCAAGTCTATAATGTTTTATTAATATTTTATCTTCTTTAGAAAAGGGCATATTATCATTTTTATTGATTAAATTATTTAGGCATCTGAAAAAAATAATTTAAAATGAGAAAAACATTAAATTTTTACGCGGAAATTCACTTTTTTTAGTCATTGCACGTTTGTGGCCATAAAATCTTTATTTTATGACCGATTTTGATGAAATTTGTTTTATACAACTCTGGGCTCTTTTATCTTGAGCTAGATATATAACATTTAAGGGTCCGGCAAAAAATGCGGGCGTGAGAGCAATTTTCGTCATGCTCCTTTTTTTTTGCGGACCCTGTATATATATATATATATATATATATATATATATATTATTATATATACACTCTACAAACAAAAGTAAAGCTAAATGGGTCTTCATTCATTTCGATTTTGCAGAGAAAAATCAATTTTGAATTCATCGAAAGAAACCTTTTCATCAAATTAAAATTCTAATCTTTTTCTTCTTTGATTTGATTCTGAAATGAATATTATTGAAAAACGTTTTTTTTCCAAATTTCTGCTGTATCTAATAACTTTTTTATTACCTTAACTGTTAATAACACGGGTCAACAAAGTTTTTGTCACAGATATTTATACTTGAACTATATGTAATTTTTTACGTTGATTACGGAAATGAAAAGAGAACTTTTCTATCACCCGCAGTTTTAAAGTGACACACGAATTTACATTACTTAGGATTTGAGTCAGAATAGGAAAGGGTGGGGTCTACCCCTTGCTCCTCCTCTGCTTATAAGTTGCTGCACGTCACTGTTGACTTTTATTTGTCAGGTACTCACTTGATTTCGCTCAGTGAACATCGTGCATTTTATTCGTGGTTTCCCTTAATAATTTTTTGTGTCATTGCGTTCGTATTGTTTCATGACAGAATGCCACGTAAGTGTGTCAACCATCGAAACTGTTTCTCTTATGTGTGCGGAGAGTTAACTTTTAAATCTCAAAGGCGAAATTTCACCCCTCTCGTTAAAAAAACATACGAACTTTATTTTAGTTGCAAGGTAGGGGATCAGGACAAGACATAGACACCTCATATAAGCTATATTACGTGTTTAAGACTTCTGACAGGCTGGCTAAATGGGTCTCGTCAAATGCCGTTTGCTGTTCCGATGATATGGAGAGAGCTGAAAGACCATTTAACGGATTGTTATTTCTGCTTAACAAATATACTAGGCATTACTGCAAAATCTAACCATACGATACAATATCCAAATTTACCATTAGCCATAAGTCCTGTTTTACATAATAAACATTTGCCAGTACCAAGGCCACCGGAAACGTGGAGTTTAGATGATGAAAATGAAATTGATGTACAATGTAATGACGAAGCTCAATAGGGTTTACTGACGGACGATGTTGATCCAATATTTGAACCATCTTGTTCATCGACAGAGTCTCACTTAATATCTCAAACAGACCTGAGCGATCTTGTACGTGACCTGAAATTGTCAAAAGATCAATCTAAAATTTTGGCTTCCAGATTGAAAAGTTGGAATCTTCTAGAAAGAGGCACTAAGATATCTTTTTACCACAAGCGTCAAAGAGACTTTCTACCCTCTTTTTCTCAGCGAAGGCAATTTAGTATACAGTAATAATGTGGACTCTCTCATGGAAACCCTTGGCTAACATCATGATCCAAACGAATGGCGCCTATTTATTGATTCCTCGAAGCTGAGTTTGAAAGCGGTGTTACTCCATAATGGAAATAAATACCATTCAGTTCCAATAGCACATGCCGTTCATTTGAAGGAATCATACGACAATATGCACCTGCTCGGGAAACATATCCAATATGATAAATACTCTTGGCATATCTGTAAAGACTTGAAAGTGATTGCACTTCTCCTTGGTTTACAACCATGTTATACGAAATTCTGTTGTTTCCTCTGTAAATGGGACAGCCGAGCACGGAAAAGCCATTACTCAACGAAACAATGGCCACCTTGACAAGCGTTGATTCCAGGGTATAAAAATGTCACCGGTCCACCTCTGGTTATCCCAAAAAGTTTTTTGGCCACCACTACATATTAAACTTGGTTTAATGAAAAATTTGTTAAAGATATGAATCAAAATGGCAGTGGGTTTCTATACTTGGAGCAGCTTGGAGAGCATTTAAATCAGTGACCAGAAATTTCCTCAGAAACTTGAAGGCCGAAAATTACAAGTCACTTGTTGAAAAACTTCAAGACCTGGGCTACGTCGTAGCCAATGTCGTAACACCGCTTCCCTTTGATCAGCGAAGTTAAGCGACATTGGGTCTGGGTAGTAGTTGGATGAGAGACCGTCCTCCGCGTCCAGATTATGTAACGACCCATGGTTCGGATCCCACGTTAAGCTGTAGGTCCTCTCCGTCATATGACCTTAGATGTTGCGAAGGAAGTTAAACAACCCCAATCATTATTATTCTCAAGGCCTACAAAATCATGGGTTACAAAATGTCGTTGAAAATTCATTCTCTTGACTCATCTCAACTTCTTTTGAACAAACTTAGGCGATGTTAGTGATGAGCATGGGGAACGCTTTCATCAACAAATATCCACGATGGAGAAGTGATACCAGGGCAAGTGGAGTCCCAGCATGTTGGTTGACTACTGCTGGACATTGTCAGTGGATGGCCCAGAGGCGAAATCATCAGTAGCCTCATTTTAGGTGAGTTCAATATGCATTTTCGACTTTGATATTGCTATTACGCCTATAAATTAGTCCAAATTTCATTTTCGAGTCACTCAATATTGGTGGGTGACAGACAAATTTTGGGGTCATTTTTGAACTCAGCGGTAAAAAAACTATATGACCCACCCATTTTTGTTCATGTAACCAAAAAGTTCTTTTTTGTTTCCATTGTAATTAGAAAAATATTAAAAGCCCCCCACAAAAAGGCATGTGAAAAATTCTCGTTTAGGTTGTAATGTAATATATTACGGGGTCGGCGATACCTGGTCATCAAATGAATCGCCGAGCATCGTCTTTTCAACGTACTTACGAAGTCCTCTTCCGACCAGAAATAAGCGGCCTCAGAATACGACGTAGAGGTTCCATGGAAGACCCTTATCAATTGACTCATTTAAAAAAATTATAAATATATTCAATATTCTTGTTATAAATTCTTACCTTTGAAGGAATAGAGGAAAATAAATAAATTTCCACTTATGTTTTATTTACAAAAGTCCCCCAAAATAATCTTCATATATGGACAAGTTATTTTTAGGTGACTGGTTTAGGAGAAAAATCTGAATTAAAGTTTCAAAATTAAGATTAATCTCTTAATCAGTTCATAATTTTAATTTATAAAGTGTCTGGAAACGAACACCAAACCAAGAAAACAAAGAAAACTAACTGGTGGAAGTTAGTGCCACAGAACCAGTTTGCAGATATTTTGCAAGTTCAGTTTTGCAGATTTTTTTAACATTTTTAATTTCACTTCCAACGGTTTTGTTGCAACCCATATAAAAGATTGGGGAATTTGTCAGCATTTACATAAATAATCCTTAAATATATTTTATATTTTTACTGTTTCTTCAAAGGTTAATAAAGTTTACTAATTTATACTCTGAATCTATAGTTAACATCAAACTATTTTTATTTAAATGTTATTAGAATTTGTAATGAAGAATAAAATTTATAAGTTTACACACATTCGACTAAAAACTGTGAATAAACTAAATGAATGGGTTAAAGCAGGGGTCGGCAATTAAAATAACAAGATGAGCCATTTATTCAAATTCAGTAAAAACTCAATATTTGAAGAGCTGCAATGCTTATATGCATATACTATATGATAATTATGGAACCCTACTTCAGTAACAGCACACACACACACACACACACAATGATTTGTAATGCAATACATGTTTACTGGAAGACCTCTCTCTCTCTCCTCTCTCTCTATCTCCTCGGTATGGGCCGCAAGGCCTTTTGAGGTACTTCTTTTCCTTGTAACTCCTTGTAACTCTCTCTCTCTCTCTCCTTGTTATGGGCCGCAAGGCCTTTTGAGGTACTTCTTTTCCTTTAACTCCTTGCAACTCACTCTCTCTCTCTCTCTCTCTCTCTCTCTCTCTCTCTCTCTCTCTCCTCTCTCTCTCTCTGACGGTAACTGACTAATTTTCTGAACAATTTCGTTTTTGTTTTTGAAATCACTGTACAGCTATTCTGATCCTTTAATAAAGTACTTTTTTATATATCCACCATCTGTGAACGGTTTTCCTCGTTTCACGGTCTCTTGAGTAGCCACAAAGCTAACGGCAGTTGTGCTACTTGGTGATTTCAGCCATTTAGCAAATGTGTTCTAACTTTGGTCTGCTTTGCGCTGCAGCTCCTCCACGCCTTCCTAGCATCTCCAGCTGAATACTTTACGGTAAAGGTAGTGGGTTTTTCGAGAAAATTCCTCTCGCGATTTCGTTTTTTGTTGTTGGGGAGTTTCTCGGCAAATGAGACAAAGGGAGCCGAAACCGACATGAATGTGGACTGTGGAGGTTTCGGTCCATTCATTTTGGAGTTCTCGATTTTCATCTTTTTGAAGCCACTCCAACCCCACTTTAATTATACCAATTTTATTTCACTTTTAATTCCAATTTTGATTTTTTCTTAACATATGTGTTGACCTTCACAACACTATTGAAGAACGTCGCAAGCCTCCGTTTCCTGTTCAAACTCAAAAGACTTTATTAGCAGCACGATCATTTAAAAAACGGATACGGTATCCGTGTCCCACAATGCAGTACACATATCGAAGGGGGAGTTATCAAACGTTATAAAAACCACATCTCGTTTGTGATTTAGATACGAGTCATACATTGTTGGTTTTTTAGACGTTCATTGTTTATCTAAAATAATCGAGAGGTCTTTCCCTCACAATTAAAGTTAGTGTCGGGAACCGCGCAAAAGTCCTTAAAGAGTCGCAGGTTGCCGACTCCAGGGTTAAAGTACTAGACCATAATATATGATAAATAACGAGTTCTGTAGAGCAAAATCAAGATTTTATGTTTCTTAGTCGATAAATCATAAAAATACGAGTCTAATCTTTTAAATCCTATAATTCAATCCCAACATATTAGAGAAAACTAACTCATCTCAGGGGATGAAGAAGGTTAGAAGGTTACAACAAAGGTTACGAAGAAGGTTAGCTCCGAAATAGAACAAATCTAAACTTTACTTGTAATGAATAACAAGACTTTAATGCCATATTTCCACAATATATATATATAAGCACCTCGGTGGTGTAGTGGTTAGCGTCGCTGACTACGAATTCATCGGCCCTGGGATCAAGACCCGGTGACAGCAGAAGTGGTTGGTAGATAAATGGGTACCCTGAGTAGCCTAGTGGTTAAGACGCTGGGCTGCTGGTGGGGAGTGGTTCGGATTCCACGTTAAACTGTAGGTGTAAGGTGGAGTGAAGGAGGAACAATTCGGCCGGAAGCAAACCAAAGGTTATATATATATATATATATATATATATATATATATACACACACACAGAGGAGTGACAGCAGTAAAAAGACACCACGATGATTGTCCTCAAGAATAAATGGCAAAATTTACCAATGGAATGCGAGAAGGTGTCAGCTTTACAAAATAGAAAAGGGAAAGCAACACGATTCTAAATATAGTGATTCAATAAATCTGTCATTATCTATTGACTTTTATTATCAAGTCAAAAAACTATGACAAAAACCGAAGGTGGCTATTTATTTTTGTTAACCTTCTATATATATGCACACACACACACACACACACACACACACACGCGCGAGCAACTAAGATGATTCCTTCGCTTACGTCAAGGTCGTACGAGGATAGGCTTAAGGAGTTAAAATTAACAACACTCGAGACTAGGAGGCTAAGGGGTGATCTAATCCAGGTTTTCAAAATTATGAATGGGTTCGATAACGTAGAGAGAGATAGCTTTCTCGAAATATCTCAATATAATAGGTCTAGAAATAACGGGTGTAAGTTGACAAGTAGAAGGTTCGAGACAGCAGTTGCCAAAAACTTTTTTACGCATAGAATAGTAAATAGGTGGAATAGTTTGCCGGTAGAAGTAATTAGTAGCACGTCTATAAACATGTTTAAAAATCGATTAGACGCATATGTTGATAGATTGGGTATAGTTTAAGGTAGTAAAATTAAGGCTTTGTGGTGATAGATCCCACAGCTCAAAACAAGTGTTGTGGGATATAGGGAGGCAGCATCTTGGGTTAGGGCAGTGGTTCCCAAACCGTGCGCCGCGGCGCACTGGTGTGCCGCGAGATGTAATTAGGTGCGCCGCGAAAGAGCAAGATTATATTTCAAAATATGAAAAATACAAACTGAAATTCTGTATTTTTAATTATCTATATTTCTACTTTATGCTATGCTAATATGTATAAATACCTCTTTTGAATAAATTTTCGAATTTATGCACAAAGTGCGCCAAAATATTTTTACTTGTTCTAAAGTGCGCCGTGAGTAAAAAAAGTTTGGGAACCACTGGGTTAGGGGATACTCTCTGTCCTTACACACCCCATTTAAAGAGATTCCTCTGCCGAGCGGTGCCCCCCATAGTACTGTGAGGTATTGAAAAACTCATGATCTTCACTTGCCTCACAAACACCTTGAAATGGGAGACCCAAAATGGGTGCACACACATTTCTACATTACTGTACAGTCTTTACAGCCACACCTACACTTTTCCTCCTAAGTATATATATTGTAATGTATATTGGTTGTAAATTTTGACTTGGTCCGCAATCGATATGGACCGTGACTTATTTTTCGTTGGGCTAGGTACTAGTATTGATGGATACCGTAATGAAAATGACTGGATTCTTTGGATCGGATATATTTGCATGTCGGTTATAAATAGATATAGAGTGTAACATATTTGTGGATAGTAGTCTATTATGACTTGATCCTCTGAATCCAGAGATTCTATCTTTAGTTTTAAATCGATAATTAATTAATTATTTTTTAATTGATAATTATTTAGTTTTGCAAAAGTTGGTAGTTGCGAATGTACAGGCAGTTGTTACATAAATTTCTTATGTTCTTGTGGTTCGGAACCCACGTAAAATTGTAGGTCCCCTCCGCCACCACGGAGGACATACACAATACACAATTACGAACACAGTTAGGTAGACCAGCCATGAGTGGATCCTAGGGTCTTTGTTGGTCTGAAACATTATAACATTATAACATATATATATATATATATACAACCTTACAAAGGTTTCGCGCGATGATTCCTCATTTCCCGAAGGTCAAGCTTGTACACATTATATATTTTTTTCATCTACTCAACCCGTCAACTCTGGAACAATCTTCCTCAATCTACTCGTATCTCTCCCCCTGTCTATGACCTTCAATCTTTCAAACGCAGTCTCTAGGCATCTCGAAAACCTTGGACCTTGATTTTGGCTCTCTTCTTCCTCTCTCGGGGGGCCGGCGTTTTTTTAGACATTCGTCTTTGGCCCCTCCTTCCTGCATATATACACTGGCTATATATATATTAGGGTGGCCATTAAGTGGTGCTAAAATTTTAAGTTAGGATTATTTTTTTTCCTCTCACCCTTCAGTTGGATTCTGTCACTAGAAAATAACACAAACAAAATTTTAGTGAGATATAAGTATATATAGGGTGTGCTCAAGGACTTCAAACTTTTTCTCTCGACTCTCTCATATATTACACAGGTCAACAAAAAAACTTTTTTTTTTCGTTGCCAAGGAAATTCGTGCGAATTTAGGGTATTTTGGGGTTGCTGAATTCCAAAATGAAAGTAGTTTTTCCCATTTGGCTCTAGTTCTTGAGATAATGAATACCCTCAATTAATAGGAAACGTAACCATAACGCGTGCATATGGGAAACTACCGGAACATTCTAGATGGTGAGACCGAATAAAATGCCATTATGTATTTCATGTGTTTACTTTTGTATGATTTGAGACAATTTCAATGCGATTTGTAAGTAGGCTCCGCCTGAACATTAAATTTTTTGCATTTTTGCGTGTTTCAATGGAGTACGAATTATCTCATAAATTAGAGCCAATCTAGCAAAACCGATGTCATATTCGGGATCAGCACCACAAAGTTACCCCAAAATCACTCTAATATGATTGGCAATAAAATGAGTGTTGACCAGTGTTATCAAATAGGCGTGATGGGTTATTGGTAGAATTTGCTTATTATATGACTTGCCATATTATATATGGTTAATTTGAAACAAATAGTAGCAATGAGCTTATGTTCTTTTATGCTAAACGACATTACGCTTTCTTTTTATCTAGGTATATAGATTTGTTTATGATGGCTAGTGGAACTCGAAAAAAACATACGGTTTATTTGCTTGAACATACTCAAAATTGTTTATCAGGTGCGAAGTTGCCAAGTAATGGAGATGTTATGAGGTACTATCTACATTTGCTTCAGTCGATTAAGAATAAGCACAAGGCTGCTCAGTTGACGATAGCGGAAGTGGAGACTTTTTGGAAGGTGGCGAGGATTCCACTGCGGCCAGTTCAACATGCAGTGAAACAGTTGGAGAGTCTGATGAAGAAGTGGGATCTTTTGAAAAAAAATCAGTCCCGGAAGACGGATACACAAAGGAAGAAAGAAGAAGAGCTGAAATCCTGCTTTGATGACCTTTTCGACGTTGCTCACCAAAATGCTATGGTGTTGATGACGAATGAGGAGGATAAAGCATTCCTTTTGGCACAAAGAGAGAAGGGCAGAAGAGGCTCCATTGCTGGAATTGATATGACTTTGGCTAAAAAGGAGGAAGCAGCTACGAAGAAGCGAATTCGGAATGATGAATTTAAGAAGAGACACGAAATAGAGAATCTCGTACTTAACAGAAAAATCGTCCTGGAATCTTCTTCATCTTCCACGGGTGAGAACACCACGGATTCAGAGAATGAAGGAGCTGTTGGAGGAGTCGTAGTGTCGTCACCTCATCCAAGAAGAGGCCGCAAGAATATCCTCCATCCAGAAGTTCTTTCGTCGTTGGATCGCACTAAAACTAGTGATCGTGATACGATCTTTACCATCGCGTCAGTGATCAGTGCTTCCGGTCAGAACGTTGGGGAATACGACATCAACAGAGCTTCTCTGCGACACACCTGCAGCAAAAGGAGCTCTCAATAAAATCCTTGCTCACTTATGGTACTTGAGTGAAGATCTGGTGGGCCTTGCCTTCTTTGACAGAAACTTGGATTTGCAAGAAAAAAGAGCTATGGTTAAGAATCTACAACGGGAAGGACAACATGACGCACCAAAACGAATTCATCTGAATAAGAGTGACATCCAAGGTAAGAAATTCAGCGACTTCGTGTCTGCTAGAACGAAGGTTTTGTTCACTCTTCTAGGGCTTGAAGTCGAATTCTTGCGTGATAATCCAGAGATGTGGATTGAAAACCCTGAGTACCGAATGGCAGAAGCAGTGGTCAAAGATCTTCGAGTAGTGAATGACAGTGCTGAAAGGGGAGTTGCATTGATGCAGGAATATAATAGACTCCTCAGCAAGAACGAGGAACAGACCCAGTTTGTCGTTCAAATTGCCCAAGAGCATCGGAAGAAGTACCCCGATTCCAAGAAGGATACCATTCTCAGAGGCATATCAGACTCTTCTTGCATCCTTTAAATAAGGGTTGTGTTGTGCTAATTTTTCAGTTCAATTACTTATCACCTTTAATTTTAATAAAAGTATTTTTTGTTGTTTAAAAATCTTTTATTAATTGAATGAAATAAATAAAAAAAAAATGGGGCTTTGCAAATGATATGGGGATTTAATAAGCTAAATTTCATTATCTGCAAAGTCGTGCCCAGCTCAAATCACATTATTTTATACACCTAGTTCACAAAATTAAGTAAAATTTTAATAGCAACCAAGCTTGTTGTTAGAAATATATTAATAAATACTAATTGTACAACTTTTTTATATTAAATGAATACTGGATTTGAGTGTGAGTGAATCCGTAATGTATTATAAAAGGCAACTACAGAGTTAGGATGCTTAAAATTTCGGACAGCTTGAGCACACACTAAATATTGTCGAAACGCTATAAAATTTTGCATGAAAACTTGCTCAATAGGAAGCATCTAATGAAGAGGTGAGAAAGAAATAATAAAAAGTGACAAAATAAGGGCCACCCTAATATATATATTTATTATATATGTGTGTGTGTGTGTGTGTGTGTGTGTGTGTGTGTGTGTGTGTGTGTGTGTGTACAATCTGTTCAAAACCTCCTATCAGGCAACGTCATACTTCTTACCAATAAATAAGACAGACGCCTGGAATTTCACATGAGGACTTTTTGAATCGATTGGCTTCGCCATCACTAGTATAAGAAACAAAATTCTGCTTAATACTTTTAAGGCATTTGAAATGTTATCATTTTGAATTCATCTCAAAATCCAACTTATTATTTAAGAAATTCATATGTATGCAACTGATACAATACTGAGGATGTCGATAGGACGAAAATGCCCGGGCTCACTAAATACATCGATAATTGTTACCCTCAAAAGATGACGCTAGTTTCTATGTCGTTTACTTAAGAGGGAAATGTCCTCCAGACACACGCAAATTTCGCGTATCACTTTCATAAAATTTAATTCCTTTCACTTTTTACCTGTTACCAATTTTTACCTGTTTTTCCCTGTTTTACCTCTTTGATGGAAAACTATCGGTTGAGTGAAAGAAAGTCAACATTAATATAAACATACAATTTTAATATCCTAACGAACAACAGTATCGCATGACCAAAACATGTTTTGGGCAACACGGAAACGCAATTAAGATTATGATTAAGGCTTCGGAGCCTCTTTTTTTTTTTTTCTTAATTAACGACAAATGTTGTATTCACTAAATTCCTAGATGTGTTTTACAAGCAATTTCAGAAGCAGTATAAGCAGAAATGTACTTTAAAGGTTATGAAAGTAAATTATCTGTACATTGAAGGGAAAATAGATTGCTTTTGAAGTTCAACCAACAGGATATTTTTTAATGTTTATTAACTACATTTAAGATTAAATATTAACACTTCATTTAAAAATTATATGTAAACATATTTCTGGTATGAAATTTAATTTCAGGTGTGTATATATATATATATATATATATATATATATATATATATATATATAAATAAATATATATATATATATATATATATATATAAACATTTAACTGCAATGACCACGCAGTATATTAATGTATAGAAACGACGTAAGTATAGAGGAATGTTCTGCACACGAGGAAGAGAAATAACGAACAAATGAAAAATGAGGTCCCCGCCCGGAATCGAACCCAGGATCTTCCGATTGCCGGTCCGATATGCTAACCACTTCTGACTATTGTGCCCTGTGGTGTAGTGGTTAGCATATCGGACCGGCAATCGGAAGATCCTGGGTTCGATTCCCGGGCGGGGACCTCATTTTTCATTTGTTCGTTATTTCTCTTCCTCGTGTGCAGACATTCCTCTATACTTACGTCGTTTCTATACATTAATATACTGCGTGGTCATTGCAGTTAAATGTACATATTCACGATTTGCGAGGGTGCCCTCTCAAGGCATTGGTTTCTGCCCTATGTAGGAGAATTACGACTTCTGACTATTGTGCCCTGTGGTGTAGTGGTTAGCATATCGGACCGGCAATCGGAAGATCCTGGGTTCGATTCCCGGGCGGGGACCTCATTTTTCATTTGTTCGTTATTTCTCTTCCTCGTGTGCAGAACATTCCTCTATACTTACGTCGTTTCTATACATTAATATACTGCGTGGTCATTGCAGTTAAATGTACATATTCACGATTTGCGAGGGTGCCCTCTCAAGGCATTGGTTTCTGCCCTATGTAGGAGAATTACGACTTCTGATTATTGTGCCCTGTGGTGTAGTGGTTAGCATATCGGACCGGCAATCGGAAGATCCTGGGTTCGATTCCCGGGCGGGGACCTCATTTTTCATTTGTTCGTTATTTCTCTTCCTCGTGTGCAGAACATTCCTCTATACTTACGTCGTTTCTATACATATATGATATATATATATATATATGCTTCAAAGTACAATGTAGAGAGAGATTCCCGATTCGAACTCTAGCCTTTTACTCGGAGACGTGAGTGTCGACCATTAGGCTACGGCAAGATAAGAATTAACACCAACTTGGCGACATTTCATCGACTGAAGAAACACAACGCTTTCACGTCCAGAGCTGTTTTACGTGTTAACTCTTTGCTCTGAAGCTAGTGGTTAATATTCATTTTAAATCAGTTGTAGCTTCATGGTCAGTGCGACCGCGTCTCCAAGTAGTGAAGGGGCTCAGGTTCGAATTATCGTGGTGGGATAAACTTTGCATATGCACAAATGCGCAGTATATATATATATATATATATATATAACATGGGTTTACCTTGGTTTTGATTCCGCCCGAATTGTTCATTCTGACGAAGGCCAAGCTTGTCACTCCATCTTAAACCTACAGTTTAACGTGGAGTCCAAACCATGCTCCACCAGCAGCCAAGCGTCTTAATCACTACGCTACCCAGGGTACCCATTTACCTACCAATCAATTTCTTTATTGTGTGGAAGGATGAACAGCTGGGTTTTGCTGCGCGCCGCCTACCTTCACCGGGTCGCGATCCCTGGGCCGATGAATTCGTAGTCAGCGACGCTAACCACTACACCAAGCAATCTTTCCTTTATATGGAATGGAGTGCTATTAACTTCAGGGTAAACAAAGAAGGAAGATTTAGCCTAACGTAAATATTTAGGTCAATTCGAAGTTTATTAATGAAACATAGGTTTTCAGATACTGTGAAATACAATGCAGATGTATGATTTTTTTTTTTTATGAATATGACCAGATCGATTTATTACACAAACGTTACAAAAAATTCTTTGTACAGATGCTGACGAAAAGTTTCTCTGAAAATAGAAGTTAAAAAAAAATTATTGTTCGTGGGGAAATAGATTTATGCCATGCCTTCGTTTTCTTTTCTTTTATTTTGTGTGTGTGTGTGTGTGTGTGTGAGCTAGGATACTGGCTTTCCATTCCATTCCCTATTCCAGGAAGTGTCAGTTTGAATTTATACCCTTCAACCTTTCAAATTTTCCGTACGATGATGCTTGTCGCCCCCGCCCTTTACTTAAAATAAATTTCCCCTGTATTACATCGTATCAAAACACAAATACTCGTTAACCTTCCGAATAAATAAACTCTTGCTTGCTCGTCTGTTTTTACGTAAAAGAAAACGGTAATTCGTTACGTGTATAGAGACTAGTGATGTAGGTCACATCCGCATCCGCATCCGCATCCGCGGAACATCCGCACATTTTCTCGCATCCGCATCCGCATCCGCACTTTGGACTGCGGATGTCGTGCGGATGTGGACCGTTGAGATAAAATGTCATTAATAAGCGGAAATTATCAAATTCTACTATATTAATAGAACTAGTTCATTGTGCGCAAAAGTGATGCAAGCGACAAGACGAGAGGCTGTTCTTGTATGAAGTTACTCTCTTGCAACCTACTTAGATCGACGTTACAAAGCTAAGTTATTTTCACCTAGTACATTAGAACGAGTTAAATCATCACTTGGCAAAGCAGTTGAAGAGCTTCAATCTCTTGAATCTGTCGCTTCGCCACCCACCAAAAGAATAAAAGTTTCAGTGACAGAACCAACACCTTCAACAAGCAAATCTATCACAGAATCTGTCTCTCAGTTTCTTGAGTCAAGCAGCAATGACGAGACCTACGCGATGTCAAAAGATGTAGTAAAAATGATCGAGAGCTATCACCAAGAAAAACGCCTGGCTGAATGTGACAATCCTATTAGTTGGTGGAAAAATACGCAGAATATCTATCCATACTTGAGTAAACTTGCAAGGAAACATTTAGCCTGTCCTCCAACAAACGTACCAAGCGAGAGATTATTTAGCAGTGCTGGATTAATATATGATGAAAAGAGAAACAGACTGGCAGCAGAAAAGGCAGAAAAATTAATGTTCCTTAAGCATAACCTTCCTATAATTAAGTTTGAACATTAAACGATGAACATCTTAGTTTACTTTATTTTAATTACTCATTTATAAATATGCCTAATAAAACTTTAAACTTAATATAAATAGTTATCAAGCTAATTAAAGATCTCTTTCTATAAGGGTGGAGGTTGGGGAAAGAAGTCGGTGGGGTGCATTTGAGTTGGGTTCACGTCCCGCATCCTGGTAACACAATTATGGTTTCTAATTGTGGCTGAAACTCAACAAAATATAACGAATTTATTTGCAGACGAATTCACTAATTGATTTCTATATTAGTTAGATGTTTGATATTATTTTATATGTTCAGAGAAAAGTACAGCAATTATTGTACAATTAATCAATTATACTACATTATAGCTACAGCTCTCTCTATATAATAACTTATTATATACGTTAAACACAACAAATCTCGAATATATCCTAAAAAATAACGAAAATGTAGACATCCGCATCCGCATCCGCATCCGCGGATGTGGAATCAAACATCCTCATCCGCATCCGCATCCGCGGATGTGAAAAAAATGACATCCGCTACATCACTAATAGAGACCAACCCCAATCCTCATTTCCCAGTTCCAAAAGACAAAAGGAATGGCTGTGAAGTCCGCAGATAGCTCCACAACATGTTGATTCCACCCCCGAGAGATTTATTTATTTTCGAATTTATTCTCAAAGAGTATGAATTAAGGAGACGCCAAAGTGAATGCAAACACATGCTTAAATAATATACACTTTAATGGCATTTGTTTTATTTTATTTTATGCTCTTATCCTGCTCAGAGAAGAATAGGGACGAAATTAAAGTCGGGTAATATATGAGTTTTGAAGTGTATATATATATATATATATATATATATATATATATATATTTCTACAAATGGTAGTGATATCCTTCTACTTTGAAAAGTAACTGAAGGGAAGTTACAAACTCCACCTCCAGGTGCACACCTACCAAGGATTAGAGAGTCCTTCCCCTCTGTTAATAAGCCAATGGCAGAGGAAGTTCACTTTTTCAAGGTAATATGAGGAACGTAGCTTATCTGAGCTATTGGATTAAATGGATTAACTCGAAAGCCATCGCAGTCAGTCACTGCGGGAGTTGTGGGGTTGTAGCCTAAGAGCTGAAAGGTAGAACCTTCCTCGAATAGTCTGTCCGCACAATTGTATACTCCCCCTCGTGGTCGTATTAGCGAGGTTAATACAATTGCTTTCTATTTATCTTAAATTCGAATCGCTATACAAAGTCTACCCTTAACCCTAAATGAATTTTTTTGGTACTTTTGCATTATTCTCCCAACACTAATTTTTTTTATAATGGAAGGAAAATAAAGTACGTTAGCAAAACACTTTTCTAACGCCTGCGGCGGGCTATTTTTAACCTAACCTAACCTAACCTAATCCCAACACTAATTTTTTTTATAATGGAAGGAAAATAAAGTACCATAACTAAAACCAAACCAACATTATATAAAAAAATTAGTGTTGGGAGGATAATGCAAAAGAACCATTTTTTTACCTGTAATTGCCTCAAAATGGACGAAATAAATTGATAATTCACTTGGATGTAAACGTAACATAAGAAAATTCTTCATTACATTCGTGTCGTACGACTATCGCAAAATTTAATTTTAATATCTTAAAATAAATAACATAACATATAAATGAATAAAACAGAAATAATTAAAACCAGACATTAATATTAAGCCTCCAGTTTCTAGCACTCTGCATACCAACTCTCGGAGCCTTTCTGTTTTTTTAATGAAGTAGAATTATAATTACGTAAATTAGGCCTACATTCAACAATCAAATCTTTTGCTCAGTGATGAAGGAGGCAAAATTTTACTCTTTTTTTTAGGCATATGACACCAATTCTTTCAGAAAACAAAGGTATTCTGTAAAGTATATTTGTATAATTCAATATATTATTACCTTTTCAACATTTATAAACATGTTTATAATGAATGAACGAGTGATAAAATATTTATGTGCAATTAAAAAACATTATATTTACAAGTTCTGAGTATAAGTTACGTATGAACATAATCCGTAACTTATAAAAATTTAAATATTTAATTCTCATAAGTAGATTATATGATATGGTTACAGAAACAATGCTTAATTCAGTTCCTTACATGACTACTCCGATGGTATGATGGTATGATACCCGATATCAGACGGAGTACGCTAAATTTCTCACTGATCTCCTACAAGTAATTGTAGAAGCCAGCCGGTGATATATGTATATATATATATATATATATATATATATATATCAGGCATGGGGCAATTACTTGGTCAATGTAATTAATTACAATTACTGTAGACGGTGAAATACTTTGTTATAATTACAATTACTTAGTGAAGTAATTAATTACAGTTACAATTACATTTACAAAGAATTGCATTGTTTTCATAAATACACACTATGTGATTTATGTCTTGCTTTTCTACCTACGTATTTCAATTCCATTTTCAGTTTTGGCCATCATCTTCAATGAAAACTAACAATATTAGGTCAATGAAATATACTCTTGTTTTAACATTGCACAAAACTGTATTTTTCATCAAGCAGTTCTTGCTATGGACAATTGGACATTGGATATACAGGGTGTTTATAAAGTCCCTGTCTATCATAGCAAAAAGGGTAAAATTCAATAACAATATAATAGAAGGCATACATTTAATGAATACTTAAGCATATGATTCTACATGAGCACCGTCAGTATCTCTACAGAGTTCGAATCTGTCAGCAGCATTGCGGAACACATTTTGGAGCATGACAGGAGTTATTTTTGTAACTGCTGTTACGATACGAGCACGTAAATATCCCAGCTTCATTCAGATGGCATTTTAAACACCATCGTCTTTCAACAAGATGGGGCACCTTGTCATTACGTAAACATTGTTCGGGAGTACCTAAATGAACGATTTCCAAATCGGTGGATCGGACGTGGAGGCAACAGGCCCTGGGCGGCTCGATCTCCTGACCTAAAGCCCTTGGATTTCTTTGCATGAGGCTTTATCAAATCAAACGTCTATCAAACGAGGGTTACAGATCTGCAAGATTTACGTGCTCGCATCGTAACAGCAGTTACGAAAATAACCCCTGTCATGCTCCAAAATGTGTTCCGCAATGCTGCTGACAGATTCGAGCTCTGTAGACATACTGATGGTGTTCATGTAGAATCATATGCTAAGTATTCATTAAATGTATGCCTTCTATTATATTGTTAGTGAATTTTACCCTTTTTGCTACGTTTTCACCGAAATAGATAGCGACTTTATAAACACCCTGTACAGTATGTATGTGATAGGGTCTAATGAAACCAAAGATAAGGCACTCAAAAAATACTAATATAAGACAAAAGAACTGGCATTTATTTATTAAAATAATAATAAGGGCAAGAAAATGGCACTTTAGTTAGGAGCATTTGAAATAAATTGAACATTTTACGGGCCGTTCAAAAATTACGTAACGCTATTTTTGCTAAAACTTGACACCCCAGATCCCCCAGGAACGTCGTTCTGTAACGCCAGACCAACACCCCCTAGGATGTTATGTAACACTTCACCCGCCCACACCCCACACGTTACGGAACGTTACAGGGGGGTGGGGGTGTCAGGTTTTAGCAAAAATAGCGTTATGTAATGTTTGAATCGCGCCTTATTTCAAATAAAAAGAATAACATTTTATTTCAAAAGAAACTCCCTGAGACATGATGAGCAAGTAGTTTAAACTATAAGTATCACCCATTAACTTTAATGTTCACGTATTTGAAAGTAATTGACTGTAATTGTATCAATCACCTTGGTTTCCTAAGGTAATTACTTACAATTACAATTACATTTTAGGTAGTCAATTACAATTACTTGCCAATTACATGAAAAAATTTAATTAATTACATCAATTACAATTAGAAATTACAATTACCCCATGCCTAATATATATATATATATATATATATATATATATATATATATATATATAATATATATACACAATGGCCAATATCGCCAGAGACTTGCCTCGCGTAATATATATATATATATATATATATTATACGCGAGGCAAGTCTCTGGCGATATTGGCCATTGTCCACGATCACGCCCACCTTCACGACAAGAGCAGACGGTCGCTTTATCTCCAGACTCTCGCTCAAACTCGCCCAAATCTCTCCTACGCCCTCAAACCAGCGCCCGTAAAGCTAAAAAATGCTATATTCAGCCTAATTAAGAACGCGCTGACGCTCTCTTGTAACATCGTTCGCTGGCTGCTGGCCCATGTACTTTCCCAGCTAACACCTCATATCCGTCCGAGCTGTGATATCGGAACCTTGATTCATGGGGATTACCCAAGCCTCGTGTTCTCATGGTGACGTACACCTCTGACGTATGAGAGAAGTGGATTGCTTCGTATAAAAGAAAGGGTCCGGCCATTGAACGAGGAGCTTGTAGATTCTAACTTCGAGAGAGGAGGTTCAGGTCTCGGTCCCCACGAGCAACAAGGAGCGAGTTGTTCCGTATGATTAGCTACGCTTTGTGGCTACGGATAAGTCCACGCTTTGACGGACCCTAAGAAAGGGCACGAGGGTTGTGTCGCGAGAACAGGGCCGTCGGGATTATCGGTTAAAGGAACCGGAAAGGATACCCAGGGTGAAGGGTTTATTTCACATTAATTATAAATTAAGGCTTAATCGGAATACGGGAATTACCGGATCTGACTGGAGGAAGCGCCAGTAGTCCTAAATTCATTTATTTCCTTGTGACCTTAATTGTCACCCTTAGAATAATAATAACTAAATTTGAACCCGGTGAACTCAAGTGACCTTTGAAATAAAGACGTAAACAGAGCATTGTACATTACCGCCTGTAATCCGCTTAACTAAATATAATTAAAGTGCCTCAAAATAAAGTAGACTCTAATTCCATCCCATAATAATTAAACTTAAATTCGACGAGTGTAAAGAGGGGCTAAGGAAGCTCCTGAACCCGGCAAGTGACCTGGAGGTCAGCGCACTCTGTGGGAAGAGTTTTTCTATATACTTGGGGTAAAAACTCACCGGGAAACCGCCCGGGTATAATATATAATATATATATATACAGAGCTGGGCACTTGCGTTTTTTTGCCCGTTTTTTTGCGGTACTGCGGTACTGCGGTACTACTACCGCACTACCAAACCGGTACCGCATAACGCAGTACCGCAAAGGATCGCTGAAAGTACAGCAGTACCGCTACCGCATTCAAATTTCCCGCGGTACTTTCCGCGGTACCGACCAACACGGTAGTACGCAGTACCGCAGTACCGCAAAAAAAAACGCAAGTGCCCAGCTCTGTATATATATATATATATATATATATATATATATATAATATATACTGTATATATACTGTATAATATATATATATCTATATATATACTGTATATATATATATATATATATATATATATATATTATATATATATATATATATACATATATATATATATATATATATACTGTATATACATATATATACGTAAAGTTAACATTTCGAACATATATTTCATATTTGAATGTCAGTATTATGATTTACATAATTTTATACTGCACGAAAGAGTATGACGTGTATTTGCTGCGTCATATTATACAGTGTGGCTGATTACATTGGATTATTCTGTAGGCGTTATTTTGGGATTATATGTAATCTACACGGAACTACGATTTATTATACATGCAGGAATTTTAAATCCCACGTATATGTTCTATGCTTATAAACACTGTTTATAAGGGCCCAGAGCTGGGCACTTGCGGCATATTGCGGTACTGCGGTACTGCTGCACTACCAAACCTGTACCAAACCGTACGCGGAATTTGAATGCGGTAGCGGTACTGCGGTACTTTCAGCGATCCTTTGCGGTACTGCGTTATGGGGGCCCGGGGTGGTAGTGCGGTGGTACCGCAAGTACCGCAGTACCGCAAAATATGCCGCAAATGCCCAGCTCTGAGTCGTTAGTACTGTTTATTAAACAGTACTAACGACCGTAACTTAGAGGGTAATACAGTGTCCCTGTAAGAAAGATAGTGAGGTCGGGGCTCAACTCCCGATGGTACTGGTTAATCATAACCAAAAGTTTATGGACCGTATTAGTTGGGTCTCGCGTTGTACCAGTTTCTGGCCCTCTTAGTTAATTATTATAGAAATTAGTACTGAAAATTGGACTCGGTTGTGTTTCAGTTAAAAATTGTAGAAAATCATAATCAAAATATAACATTTACATTTAACTTTGCAGCAGAGTTCAAATTTTTAATTTTTGCATCTCTTCCTTAAACTAATTCATTAAAATTCCTTTATCTTAATTTTGTTATGAAATATTTGTTATGGAATAAAACAACTTATAATCACATTTAAAATTAAAAAGACACTATATATAATATATATATATATATTATATATATATATATATATAATATATATATATATATTATATGTCAGTCAATATGTAAAATTAGGCAGTTTATTAATTGACTGGTAATGATGCATATCTGTAATGATGCATATGCATGCAACATACTGGAAATACCAGTGAGCATGCATATGCAGCATTACCAGGGTAGGTTAGGTTAAGTTAGGTTTTGTGTACGTCACAATTTGACACATTGCCTAAAATTTCAGTCAATTTAAAATTGCTTGATTTTAGACATTGACTGTAACATACACACACACACACTCTCTTTTTGTTTACAACTAATGCTATTCCATAATTCAAGATAAGTCAACTCCTTTGATAATAATTAAGATTACAACGACATTTCGTCGATATGTAAAATTTAACAAGCATTAAATTACGCGCAGAAGCAAATCAATGATTTGCGCTTGTAGTCAGTGGCCCGGCCCTTGCGCATAATATCGTCTGACTTACACACGTTCAAATATATGAACTATAGTGCATGCGCACCGATGTCCATTCAACCCACTTTTACTGATGTTTCGATGTATTCGACGGATCACCTGAAGATCAGAGCCCCTAGCCTCAATTACCAAATGATATCTTCGTTAAAACTAACGAAAATATCACGACTTAACCTAATCAATCGTCAAGGGCGTACAGTTGACCTAACCGGGCATTCAATTTAATTTATTATTATATTTGGTACTGTAAAGCAAAAACCAAGAATACATGGGGGACCCTGATCTTCAGGTGATCCTATTCGACTACAGTTACTATTGACGCAATATTGAGGTCTCTTCCCAGTTTTGGCTATTCCCATTTTATTCCTCGTCCAAGAATGAAAAATTCCTAGTGAGAATTCCAAAGGAGGAAATTCTCCAATAGATCCATTCCTTCTGCGACTCTAGTATTTCTTACTTTAAATTACATTTTTCTTACTTTAAATTACATTTTGTTCTTACTTTAAATTACATTTTTTCTTACTTTAATTACATTTTTTTCATAGGAAATACTCGTCAAAAACTCAAATGCATCACGACCTTTTTATTCTTTACCAAATCAGAAAAATCCGAAGAAATTTGAATCAGGATTCTAATGATGTTTGGAGAGGATTCGAATATGAATTTCGATTACAAGGTTTTTTCAATAAATTCAAAATCTAATTCCGATATCGATTTATCCAAGATTAACAGTTTCTGTGAGTAAACTGGAGTTTGACATTTATACCATGGATCATACCATCGGTAAATTAACCGATTTGTCCGATATTGATCAAGAAATTCTGGTTATCCAATTTCTACTGCACAGCATTTATTAAAAAATCTACTATGTCAGCATGTCCCTCACATCGAGACTTTTTTAAATTACGAAGTTTGTAGCATAGACCTATATTAAAAGTCTTCAATGTGTTATATATATATATATATATATATATATATATATATAATATATATATATATATAGTAAGGGTGGGCAGGGTGGGCCGTAAGTTTCCATACATAGGAAAAATTAAACGTTTGTTTTTATGTTTCAGATACCCTACGAATATGCGTTTCAGGATGCTTGGATTGGTCGGCGTGGTCCTGTGGAGTGGCCTCCCAGATCCCCAGATCTCACCCCCCTTGATTTCTATCTTTGGGGGCACTTGAAGGCCATGGTGTATCAGGAAAAGATACGAGACATAAATCATCTAAAGGAACGTATCACCAACGCCATTACAAGCATAACGTCAACTGTGCTAATGCGTGTTCATCAACAGTGGGGAACACGTATTGAAATGTGTTTTCAAAACAATGGCAACCATGTAGAGCATATTATATAAATAAAAATGGTTGTCCATAAAAAAATGTTTATTTTTCCTATGTATGGAAACTTACGGCCCACCCTGTACAGTATATTAGGGTGTTTCATACCGATAGGGTAAAATAAAAATGAGCTTGGAGTTTTAATCCACACGTTTCTCCGTATTCTAAAGAACAAGAAACACGTTTGTGCAAGTTTGAACCAGATCGCGCTGCATTTAGAGGTCCCCAACTTTGACGACGTTTTGTCAGTTCATTTCTCGCCTGCCTGCAGTGAAGACGGTTTTCTTCGTCACTTGAGCGGTTCGTGTTGTATAGCCTATTGGACAACTATGGAGGTAATTATATATGCTACTAATTATCTCATTTTACTGTGGTATTGAAATTTATTATTATTTAATTTCTGTCATTTTACTGTGGTAGTGATATTTATTATTAATATTACATGAAATTAATTAGTCTGTTGCATATTGGACAACTAAGTTGGTAATTATTTATGATACTAATTAATGTAATTTTACTGCGGTATTGAAATTTATTTAATTAATGAATTGTCAAAGAGAACGTAGTGTACACGTATCAGTTTTATAAATAAAGAAAAGCAGTAACTGGGACTCGAACCAGTGTCATAGCCGTTTGGCGGCATCGCTCAAATCGGCGTACACAGCACGCTATCCACTCCCTAGATGGTGTAGTGGATAGCGTGCTGTGTACGCCGACTTGAGCGATGCCGCCAAACGGCTATGACACTGGTTCGAGTCCCAGTTACTGCTTTTCTTTATTTAATTAATGAAATTAATTACGATGTGAAATTATTTCTGTGGAATTATTTAGTTTGTTTTCTTTTCCAGGTGTCTACCAGAGCGAAAACAGAAGTGTTTCTTATTGGCCAGACGGATGCGAACATCACATCAAGTGGCCTTCCAACTCAGTTGCAAGTACTCAAAAAGTACTTTTACCACCAAAAGGAGCAAAAATTTGGACGTACTAAATGCCTGAACCTGTGCCTGGATGCCTGTCTCATATTTTGGGAGAGCGAGAATCCCCATGATGCGTCGAGATTCGGCCTTGAGGAAGATGGAATCCCTTCTCAAGGAATACGACCGGCTTGTGAAGCACAAGTCACATAAAGCAGAGTCCTTCCGAGTGAAGGAGGCGATGTTCAAGGAGGCAATAGCGAAGGAGATCATGGACATTGCTCATTCACAGGCTAAGGAAATGATGAAGAATCAGGAGGACATCCACTTTCTCGACATGCAGCGTGAAGATCCAAATTCCTGCAGCATGGGCCCTGTTGACAAGAAGCTTCACTATAAGGAGATTAGGAAAAGGAAGAGGCTGGACAAGATTAAGGAACAACAGGAGAAGGCCAGGAAGAAACAAGGAGCTGCAGAAGATACGGGGACTTTAGTGATTTCAACTTCGTCAGAGACTGACTCAGATGTCGTTGACCCAACCGTGGAAGTTTTTCCATCCTCCTCCAAGGGAAATACCAAGAAGCGACGCAGGAATCTGATCTCACAGGATGTGACGACTACCTACGATCGGCTGAATATTTTGTACCGCGATTCAGCTATGTCGTACGCTGCAGCGGCTAAATCACTAGGTTTTGACTTGGATGAACTGTCCATTTCTGCCAGTACCATGTACCGCACACGCAAGGCTCTCAGGAAGGTGGCTGCTGAAAGTTATCAATCCGACGAAGTTTGTCCTGGTCAGCCTCTTGTCTTGCATTGGGACGGTAAGCTCCTACCTGACAATGAGCAATGGAAGGAGAGCGTTGACCGGATCGCCGTCCTCGTCTCTGGCGACGGCAAGGAGAAGTTGCTCGGCGTTCCTAAGGTGACGTCCGGAACCGGCGAGAAGATAGCGCGAGTTTGCTTGGATTTGGTCAAGGAACACAGGATGGAAGAGCGCGTGCGGGGACTGTCTTTCGACACGACAGCGTCGAACACCGGATTCATATCGGGGCCTGCGTCCTGATTGAGAAAGGTCTTGGCAGAGAACTCATGTACTTCCCCTGTCGGCATCACATCTATGAAGTCATCCTCAGCTCCGTCTTCAAGCGTGCATACGGCCCTTCAAGTGGCCCCGATATACCCGTTTTCAAGAGGTTTCAGGCACAATGGAAGTTCATCGACCGGTTGGACGTGCGGCCGTACGATTTTGCTCAAGTCAATGACTCTTTGAGGGAACTGAGGGAGAAGTCAGTCCTGCTGGTGAGAGGGATGGTGAGCACGTCGCATCAGCGCGATGACTACAAGGAACTGCTACAGTTGGTTCTCATCTTCCTGGGAGAAGCAAAAGTGGTGGATTTCCCTCTCAGAGCCCCTGGCGCTTACCATCACGCTCGATGGATGGCGATAGCCATCTACTCCTTGAAAGTAATTCTACTGAAGAAGCAGTTCAAGATGTCGAGTCACGAGTTGGAAGCTCTGACAGCCGTAGGTCTCTTCGTGTCCCTCGTCTACATCCGAGGTTGGACTCGTGCTGCAACCTCAAGCAAGGCTGCCGCAGTTGATCTGGAATTTCTGCGTGACGCGGAAGCCTTTGCCATGTCGGGATATTCGTGTGTTAACGCTGCGCAAGAAGCCATGTCTCGACACCTATGGTACATCTCTGAGACTCTTATTGCCATGGCGTTCTTCGACGCAGATGTGGCAGATGAAGAAAAGGCTCAGATGGTCGTCAGTTTGGGTAAGCCCGCATCGAAAAAGGAACTCAAGCGACCCCAAGGGAAGAACGTCAGGAATCTTGCCTCGAAAACCTGGCGGAGTTCGTGACAGGAAAGACGATGGCTTTCTTCCATGCATTCGACTTGGACACAGAATTCTTGAAAAAGCCAGTTGCCGAGTGGACTGAAGTAGAGGGCTTCAAGCAAGCAGCGGCAACTGTTAACAAAATCTCTGTCGTCAACGATCGGGCCGAAAGAGCCATCGCGCTCACCAAAGTTCAACTGTTCTCTGACGAAGAACGAAGAGCAGAAGCAGTATTTGCTCAAAACTGTGATGCAGCATAGGGCGAAATACCCGAATAAAACCAAGAAGGATTTCATGGACAAATGATTCGCAAGAAGTGGTTGTTTTTTGTATCTTTGTGAAAATGTTTAGTGAAATGGTACTCGTTTGTTGAATAAAAATTCATTGACAGATTTTTGTTTAATTTTTTCCGTTTATGATCTGCCAGAGCATCAAACTGGGGACCCGTAAACTTTAAACTATTGAATTAATACTTCGGTTTATCAGTCTCCTCAGCAAATGGAACAAGGGGATCCATGTGGATTAAAATTTTTCCAAACTTTTAATTTATGAAACACCCTACTGTATATATATATATATATATATATATGCTGTGGGTTTGCAGCATTCATTCATTTCACGTGTTTTATTGTGAAATTCATCCCATATATATATAAATAATAAAAAATACAAAAATGTTCTAAAAATTTTAGGAAATCCGATGGTTACATCAAATCGCTTACGCATGAGTGTGAAGGAAATGTGATCATTGTGAAGGTGAAGAAAAAGGCTTAAATTTGAGTGCAAGAGCAGAAAAGAGTAACAATAAAAATGAGTATATCTCCTTCACTGTACGTGAAATACATAATGAGAGAGTGTAGATATAAGTCTGCAGAAAGTGTATTTCATTATAAGAAGTCTGGACTAAAGAAAAAAAAAGAAGAAAAGAACAATAGAAAATAATTCGCAGAGAATGTGGAAAAAAGTGCGTGAAAGAAGCATTAAAAGTTTAGTGAAATAAATAATAAAGAATGGTGATATATTAACGAAGCTACTTCATTAATATTAATAGGAAGAAATTACTGAAGGTAGAGGACAGGAAGGTTTAAGCTGGTGGTATGAGAAATGATAACAGAGCACTTTGGAATGGTAACTGGCGAATAATGCAAATGTAATTAGTACTGATGGATTGTACGCAATACTTTCAAATATAATAAACCAAACAAGAAAACAGATCACATTTTCAAGGAAGAAAAACCATGAAGTTAGAACTGATGTGGAAGGAAAATGGCATGGAGGATCGATGAAGTGTATACAAAAAAATTAAAACGCAAAATCTAATAGATACTCTTAAGATATTTGCTGTCGTTGAAGAAACTGAGAGTAGAAATATGTAAATAATACTTAAACTCAGAAACGTTTTTATTACAGCTGTAAAACGTTAAATACAGAATGTTGCTATTCAGAGTAAAGAATTCTAAACCAAACTTACATCAAAGACTGTGAAATAATCGGGAAAATAAATCTACAAAAAGGGTAAAGCCATTTGTTTCGCTTACATTTAAAGAAATAAAGAATTTCAATTTGAAATTTAACTTCTCAAAATGTTTTGTATTTCGATGAAAAGTAAAAAAAAAACTAGTTTTTGGTTAAGAGCTTTGCTAAGTGCAAAATCACAGAGCTTTTTGCAGTTAAAAACTGGGAACTTTTGGGATTTGTAATTTACGTCATGTGACGTGAATGATAACGTTTCGGATATAAACGCATTTAGTTACAAATGTTTTTTGATTTATACATTTATGGAATGCATCGAAAAATATAAAATGTCTGTTACAAATTATGATAACACAATTGCATTTATGACACGAGATTATATTTGTAGCGAAAACAATTTAAATAACTCGGATTAAAGAATTTTTTTATCAGAAATGCGATTACGAATGTTTGTATTCATTTAATAAGCTCAGCATCTTCGTCTGAAATCTGTTTAGAATTTCTAACTCATAAATAAACTCAGGACACGAGAAAATTTGTGATGAATTTAGATTCAGACAAATTCAAAGATTTCTTTTTCAAATTCAGATTCACATTTGGATTAAAATAATCTTCCCTGGATTCGTATTCGTTTTATTTGTGTGTGTGTGTGTGTGTGTTTGTGTGTGTGTGTACTGTTACTACACGTTGGTAGATTCCGTATGAAGCTCTTGGATTCCAAATTTGACACAAAATTTCTATTTCAATCTTTTTGAGATCATACAGTAAATTTTGGCAAAATTTCCATATATTTCTAGTTACGAAATAAAACTTTAGTTATTTTCTAGTTTGGTAATTTAATAACTAAACTTTTTTTTTTTTAGTTATTTCATAAAGTTTTGTTTTTAGAATACAAGCCACGCCTTCGGCTCCCTACCCTACGGATAGGGCTTGTGATCACTTCCTAACCCTCTTGATAGATCCGACCGTAACGGGTACTGAGCGAGAGACAGTTCCACCACTTTACGCGAGTCAGCCCATCATACCAGGCGACTGAGCGAAAGAGATATTTGTTACTCTGCTCAACTCCGCTCAAAACCGCGCAAAGCGTTTTTATTTATAGATAGATTACAAACTTAACCTAAACTAACTCGTCCTCTCCTCTCTTATCATATCCTTACCTCTTTAACCTTTTAAGGACGACCGGTACAAATTGGTAACGTTTCAAATATACGAATTAATAACTATCGTCAAGTGGTTAATAACGTAAAGCCTATATAAAATAAATATTTTTGTAGTTGTCAAAGGTTAATAAATATTATTTTGAAAAATTATATCAAACGCTTTTCATCTACAAGTTTATATTTTTCCAATAACTAGCTTTTATATAAGGGGTTCCAAAAAACCTTAGCCCCCCCCCCCATTTGCAGCTTACATGTTTACTTATATCGAAATAGTTTTCAGTGATTATAAAAATATATAAAATTCTTTATTTATTGCAGGTATTAAAATTACTCTAGCTGATAGTGATAATATAATGGCTTCTCAATTAATTGGTGATTCGGAGAGGCAACGTGTGATAGATCGCATACGAGCAATAACATTTCGGGAAGCTCGTGATGCTGGAACCACCTTTATAACACGTTCATGGGTTGCCAAAAAGTTGCGAAGAAGTGAGGACTTCGTCAAAAGAAATTGGAATAAAACTTTGGATGAATGTGAAATGGATACAACCAAATCTGGGCGCCCAAATTCGCCACTCTCTCAGGACACAAAGACATCATTGAAAACGGTACGCGTAAGCGGAAAAACAGCTGTGCTAAACTTTCTAGAGAGATCGAAGTGTTGAGAGGAAAGATCGTTAGTGGTGAGATCATTCGACTGTACCGTCATAGGCAAGGTTTAAAGCCTTGGCATGAACTTCCAAAGCAAAGAAAAACTCAACTTAACATCGATGACAGAATGTGGTTTCCCATTATCTTGAAGATTGGGATATGGATGATTTCATGCATTTAGCTGTCTCCGATGAATTTTTTGTTTACGTAACACGTCGGCCTAACTACCAAGATGATCGAGTGTGGGCCACAACACCAGATGGAATCGATGACAATGAACATTATCGCGAATTATTAAAAAGTCCAGACTGTGTTGGTGTGTTTGTTTTGTTCACTGCAAAGAAGCTCATGTGGGTGCTGAAGCCGAATGGTCAGAGTTGGGATGGACAGTATTTTCGTGATATTATTCTATCCCAGCACGTCATTCCTTTTCTAAGAAACCCAAACAATGTTATGGATGTCGATCATGTCACACTTCTGCACGATAAGGCCCCCTTCTTTAAGGCATTAGCCACTCAACAGTTCTTGCGGAACCATGAGATCTATTTCTTTTGAAATGAAGAATGGCCAGGAAATTCTCCTGACCTGAACGTCTGTGAACACATTGGAACAGTTATAAAGGACAAGGTTGAATGTCTCTTGTTTGAAGAACCTGCGGCAAATCGAGTTTCGAAGGATACAATGACGCAACACATTGAAACTGTTATAGCAAATTTGCGTAACGATCAAGATCTATTCACGTCACTTTTGGCAAGCTACCCAAAGCGAATTCAGGCTGTCTTGGAAGCCAATGGCGGGAACACCAAGTTTTAATTGTTTCTCATTAAATGCCGGATTAAATTCTCTTTCGTAAGGTATGTTTAGTTTTAATGTACCTCTAATGGTTTAGGCCATGGGCGGGTGGGCTAAGGTTTATTGGAGCCCCGTACTGTATATATGTTTACATGTTTACAAGTGAGGTTGAAAAAGTTATAAAGTTATTTACAAAATAAAAAATGTAAAATTTCTGGGAAATCCGATGATCAAAATTTTCAATTTACTCTGAAGCTTCTATATATATATATATATATATATATATATATATATATATATATATATATCAGCTATTGAATAGTTGCCACGAAAGCGTAATTTAATGTTTCGGATTACACACATAACTCTGATGCGTATAATTGAGAATGGAATTCTTTAAGTAATTTCAGAAGTGTGCTCCTTATATTGAAAATTTAAGTTTCCATGCAAGGCAAAGTGAAGTATAAGATTTCCTTCGGGAGTGGGATGTTAGAAAATGCCTTAACGCCTTATAATCTAATAAATAGTTCCCTCAATCATAAGGCCTCATGACAATTCATCATTTCCCTCCCATTACTTAATTTCCCCTCCCCCCTTACTCATCCCCACGGCTTACGTAGGTATATATAAGGCAACGCACCACACCCATGTTTAGAGTTTTTGGAACCAGGACGGTTGGCTCACTATGAGGTCTGGTGTTAATGGTCGTCTGCTAGAGTCGGGAGGTGCCTGGTAGAGAGTAAGGATTATAAGACACTGTTACCTGACCAGGATTCCACCAACGAATATGTATGTCCCCTTTACAGCGCGAGGCCGTCCCAGCCAGGAAAAAGTAAAACATTAGATTACAAAACTATATATTAATATATACAAAGCAAATCAGGCTGCCTACACAAGTCATCATTACCCTAACCTAAACTTAACTTAAATTTAACCTAAACTTAACTTAACCTAAACCCAAACTTAACTTAACCTAAACTTAAACGTACAATATTAAATACTTAAATCACTGGCACTTGTAAAAAAAATGGGGTTTATTTAGAGCGCTTACAAGCAGTTGTTGTTGTTGTTGTTGTTGTTGTTGTTTAGCCGATCAGCCCACCCAGATCGAGCAAGCCGGCGGCACGCAGGTAACCGATCGCCCTCTCCGGAGTGGACCAGAGGTTCAGCGCACTAGTGATGTTGTGTTGTGTTCGTTGTTGTGCTAGAGCGGTAGAGTCTGTCATAATGTGTTCAATTGTTTGGTTTGTGGTGTGTCCTGGCACAGGTGGCAGGTGTCGTCTATGGAGTTGTCTAGTCTGTGTTTATATGTCCGTAAGTTGGGGTGATGTCCACATCGGAATCGTGCTAAGTTAACTCGATCCGATCTGCTCAGGCTGATCTCTGACCTGTTAATGGGTGGCGGCTTCGCACCTAGGACTGCATTCTGACCGAGTCGTGTCAGTGCTTTGTGGGTTAGGTGTGTGTGTATGTGTTTTCTGTACTGTGTGATGTTTGTGGGGCGTGGTATGGAATGAAGTATTTGGTTATAATGTCTCTCTGATGTTACCTTAATGGTGCGAGGTGTTGGTGCATGATTGTACATGTAGTGGCAAGGGTGTTGTGGGTTAGTTTGTCGTTGCTGCCATGAATTGTGTTCCCCTCATGTCTAAATGTTCCCTAACTTTCAGTATTTTTGTTTCTGTGTGCAGGTGTTCTATTGGTGTTGTTTGAGTGCATCCTGTAATGATACGAAGTGCGTTGTTTTGTATTGTCTGTTAGGTGTTTATGTGTGTTTGAGATAATGGGTGCCAAGCATGGGCTAGCATAGTCCATAACTGAGCGAATATATTGTTTGTATATGAGTGATGCTGTTTCCTGCTGGTGTCCAAAGTTTGTGCCTGTTAGTACCCTAACCGCGTTAATTCTTGACGTACATTTGTTTTTAATGTCCTGAATGTGGTTGGCAAAAGTTAATGATGTGTTGTATGTGACCATAAGTATTTTGGTCCTGTGAGTGTGTGGAATGTTGATGTTGTTTAGTGTAAGCTGTGGAATTACCTGGTTCTTTTGTGTTGCTTGTAAGCAAGGTGATGGTTGATTTTGTGGGCGCTACTTTGTGTCTATTGTGTGTGAGCCAGTCTTGTATACTGTTTATGTATGTTTGTAGGTTATTTGTAGCGGTGTCGATGTTGTTGTGGGTGGATGTTAGAGTGATGTCATCTGCATATGATGATAAGGTAAGCTTGTTATCTATGGGTGTTGGAATGTCATGCATGTATAAGTTGAAGAGTGTTGGTGAGAGAACAGAGCCTTGATGGACCCCATTCGGAAAAAGCTTGTTTTTGGATGACTTGCCATTAAATGTGACATGTGAGTATCTTTCTAAAAGATAGTTGCTCAGCCACCTTTTGGTGTTATTGTGCATGTTTGTGTTGAGTATTTTGTTTATAAGAGGGAAGCGTGGGATAGCATCAAATGCTTTACTAATGTCTATTGTTGCTAATAGTGTACGTTGAGCTGGTCGTCTGGAGTTGATGCCATCCATGATGTGCTGCGTGAGGTTAGTGAGTAATGTCGTGGTTGAGTGGTGAGGTCTGAATCCATGTTGAGTAGGCGATAGTGGAATGTATGGGTTGGTGATTTGTAAGATTAGTCTTTCTGTTACTTTGGAAGGTGTGCATAGTAAAGTAATGGGTCTATAGGAAGCTGGTTCTGTTGGATTTTTGTTTGGTTTGAGTAGTGTAATAATTTTACCTTGTTTCCATATGTCAGGAATATATAGTGTTGGTATGAATATGTGCTGATATTTGTGAGAGCTAGTATTCCTTGTGGGCCCAAGTGTTTAAAGTGTTTAAGGTGTATGTTAGATATGTTGTTGGTCCAGTAGCCTTCGAATTCTTAATGTTTTTGATGATCTTGGTGGTCTGGTTTTGTATTGAAGGGTGTAATGGTCGTGTCGAGTCTGTAGGTTTTCTTGTGTCTGGCTGTTTGTCTGTCTGCGTGTTTCTGGTTGTTGTCTCTGTTTAAGTGACTTATCTTTGAGTAGTGATTAACTAGAATGTTAGCTTGTTGTGTGTATGTTGGGATATTATTTTGGCTGCGACAGATAGCCGCGTGTGAGGTGTGAATGCCGCTGTTAGAGTGGGTAATGCTGTTTATAGTCTTGTATAGCCTCGATGTATCTGTGGAGTGGTTTAGTGTTGTTATGAATTCCCTGAATGCTTCTGTTTGTTTTTCTTTGAGTTTGTTGTTTATTTCTGTGTTGAGCTGTTGTATCTGCTGTTTTATGGCTTCTGTGTGTGGTGTTTGTGTGTTATATTTGAGGTTGTTACGTTGCCTTATGAGGTGGGCTATTTCTCTAGTGTAATTTGGGTTGTATTTCCTAATGTTGCACTTGGGTATGTATTTGTTTGCATTATTGATGATCTGATTAAATGTCTTGAGTGTTGTATTGATGTTTATGATGGGTGTGCTGTTTAATGTGGTGAATTGTTCCTCAGTCTGTATTTTGAACTGTTCCCAATCAGCTTTCTTGTAATTTCTGTAAGTGTGCCTAAGGCTGTTGGGGCAGAGTGTAGAATGTGTTGTAATGATGATGGGCAGGTGGTCTGATGACAGTTGTTTTTCTGTTCTCCATTGTGTATGTGTTGTAGTGAGGGGGAACAGAACGTTATATCTGGGGAGGAGTTTGAGTATCCTGCTTGATGTGGTATGTGTGTATGTTCTTCTGTATTGTTAAGAATGAAGAGGCTGTTTAGTTGTGTGGCTATGTTGGCGCCTCTGGTGTTGCTTTGGTTGTGCAGGTATCAACTAGTGTCTTTGGCGTTGAAGTCTCCTCCTAAGATGACATTAGTGAGAGAGGCCAGATTATGTAACTGTGGATTGTAATTGGCTGGCACCTGAGGTGAACTATCTGGTGGGATGTAAATGTTGATTATTGTGGTGTTGTGTTTTGTGCGTGTTTTAATGTCAACTGCCTGTATTTTTATCGTGTTATCCGCTTGGATTGTGTTTGTAATGTTTTGGGTAGCATCAGTGTAGCTAATGCTTTTACGTATGTAAGTGATGAGTCCACCCCCGTTACCCCCAGTACGATCTTGACGGATCGCCGTGAAGTCAAGGATGGTGGGTGTTTTGTGTGTGCGTTTTAGTTTTTTTTCTTGTATAAGTACTATGTGAATGTTTTGTTTGTGTACGAATTCCCTAAGCTGCATGATTTTGTTTGTGAGGCCATCTACGTTGTACTGTAATATGTTAATATTATACTGTATGTGTCTCATGGCGCTATTGTGCCTATGTCTTTGTGTATGGTGACATGTGTAAGTTGTAGTGGGGCCTGAATTAGTCTTAATGTCGCCAGAGAGGTAAGAGTAGTTCGGGGAGCACGCAATTGCTCCCTGTAATTGAAAAAATAGCACGCTGAGAATAGGTCCGGCCCCGGGAGCCGATCGGCACTCTGACCGTGCCACGCAACAGGCCGTCGACTGCCAGTCTGGCCAACCGTAGACAGCCCGCTGCACGGAGATTTGAGGAAGTTTGGCCACCAGCGCGTTGATGTTTTGGTTTGACGTCGCTTCTTCTTCGCGTTGGCGTGTCCCGCGCTGGAGGATGCAGTCACTGTTAGAAGCTTCCTCGTCAGCTGCTAACACTTTTTTCACGTTGTTCTAGCTACCTGTTCAGAGGTTTTCTATAAACAAATCTCAGTTTTCTGCTCAAAACGGCTCTTTCTAATTTTAAAATTGATTAGTCAAGGAAGGAAGATGTTGACTTCTATTTTGCGGCAACAGTTGATGATATTTATGTTACTTTACTGATTAATGAAAATGATTAGGCTCTTCAAGTTATAAAAGATTCTTTCGTAATCTTACAATCTTAATCTTTCTTAATCTTCTTACAAGCAGTTGCGAGATCTGGCTCCCAACTCCGTCTACTCTTTTGCAGAGGACAATGGTTCTTTTGCATTATCCTCCCAACACTAATTTTTTTATATAATGTTGGTTTGATTTTGGTTATGGTACTTTATTTTCCTTCCATTATAAAAAAAATTAGTGTTGGGATTAGGTTAGGTTAGGTTAGGTTTGGTTATGTTAGGTTAGGTTAAAAACAGCCCGCCGCAAATGTTTTGCTAACGTACTTTATTTTCCTTCCATTATAAAAAAAAATTAGTGTTGGGAGGATAATGCAAAAGTACCAGGACAATTCTTAGGTTACTGGTGTTACAGTATGCTGTCTCTCCAACCAAATCTAATACAAAAATTCCTTTACAGGGAAACCTTCGATAATATTTATTTCTTATTTTAAATTTTACACGCTTTAATCACCAAAATTTCTAGTTCAAGACCAGCTGTCCGCTTTCAAGCAACCAAAATTCAAAAGTCCAAGCACGCACGAAATTCAGCCACGTATCACATACCATACAACCAACCACTCAACGGATCATCCAAAAATCACAACATGCACCCTGTTACAACACAAGTGCTAAGAAATTAGATTAAAGGTTTAGACTCACCACGTAACTCAGTGAATCACATTAAAAGTTATACGCTTCGACTCTATCATTTTTAATCATAGAAGCATAGAGTGTTAATAATATCGACTAAGGAAGCATAGAGTGTTAACAATATCGACTAAGGAACTATCCACTATCCGCCAGTAACTACCTAACATTTTCAAAGAACAATCTCCCAACAGCAGAAAGACCAAACCCACGATAAGGTGACATAAAAATAGTTCCCCTTTATATCATATACATTCTGTTCTATATTTATTATAATCACATATTAGGGCTTTAATAAATTTAACGGATGACCTCCATGTTTTTTCTTTCTTGTAAAGTACCGAGGTCGTTATCATATATGAAGGGTGCTGTGTCACTGTGTCGTCTGTATACTGAATACTGGTTGCATTGTGGCAGTTATGAAGGTCACTGACATAACACAGGAATAGGAGGGGTCCAATATCGAACCCTGTGGTACTCCGTATGTGAATGACTGAGAATCTGATTCACGTTTATCTAGTCTGACGTACTGCTGTCTATTTTTAAATAGGACTTGAACCAATCTAACAACACGCCTCTTACTCCATAAGGAGCCAATTTGGGGTTAGAATTGAATGTTTTGTTAAGTCAAAGTTCTGGACAGGTCCAGGAAGAGTACAAATGAATTTTTTTATCGTTCAAATTTGTATACCGTTCTTTAGTTAACACAATAACATCATCTCAAAGTCGAACTGATAGGCTGACAAAACTTTTTCCTCTGTAAAGAAATTGTTATTAATTGTCGATATATGATTTTCTCAAAATTTTCTTCCTATTTTTTTTCGGCAAAAAAGATATTGTACGATAGTTTTCTATGACTTCCCGATTGCCATTTTAGAAGATCGGGACAATACACAGTCTGCAAAAAAATAATTATATACATTGGCAAACGGTTCGGAAATGATATAACTACACGATTTATATATTCTGTTATAGAAATTAATAATAATAATAATAATAATAATAATAATAATAATAATAATAATAAAATACGTTGTTTCAAATATTCAGACATAGGAAAATTATTATTTACAGTAATAAAAATTTCCTATTTTTCCTAACTTTGACGTCAGAGACAATTTAGTTACACGAACTTTCAGTTGCTTTCCTTCCATCATACCTGATCGACTTTCAATATGAAAAGTCGATTAGTGTGGAACGCGTTCATAAAATGAAGCATTATTAATTTATTTTTCTACACAAACACACACACACACACACACACACACACACACACACACACACACACTTCCATCTCCCCATACGCAAAGTACAAATATTTGTAACTGTACATAATAAAATATAATAAAAAATGTATCGTAGAAATCGATAAATATGTGATAAGTGTCCCGGATGGAATTGAGGGCTTGGATAGGAATTTCTGTTAAGGGCACAAATAGTTAAGTGCTAACTAAAACATCCTAACCTTACCTGATCTAACTCAACATACTATAACCTAATAAAGACTAACACATCTTTCTTTCCAACAGAGAAAAAGTTTTTTTTTAGATATTTTTTATATACAATTTATTTTCAGCGTTTCGAGATAATAATAGTGTGAACCTCAAAAAACGAAAAATAATTTCTGTACATGCGTTATTTATGACACATTCGACCTCATTTATTACACACACACACACACACACACACACACACACACACACACACACACACACACACACACAAAGGAGTAAGGTTTTAGTTAGCGTTAGATCAGTTCGGATAAAGGAAACGTGAAAATCAAGCTAAAGAAGGCCTTAACAATGCTTGCAAGCACAGAAGGTATTCAGTGTTGTATACCGTAATTGGAGGATGAAGGATAACAGATAAAGGAAGAAGAAAAAATGGTGAAATATTTCTTGATAGAATCCCCTCAAGAAAATTTATACACCTTTATATATATATATATATATATATATATATATATATATATATATACAGTATATGTAGATAGCTAGATCATCAGATACATACATACACACATACATGCATACATGCATACATAATTACATATAGGGCGATTCCGATTTTAAAATCGTGGCTGAGTTATAAAATGAAATGAAAATGAGAAGGAAGTTAAAAAAAAATCTTTCTTTGTAAAGAAATTGAAATCAAACTCAGAATCAAATATTTTTCTCGGGTCTGAATCGGAATCAGATCATCAGATTCTTCTCCTCACCCCTCCCCTGCCCCCAACCCCACCAAAACAAAAAATATTCTTCTTCACATTTTTTATGTATGAAGTGAAAATCACATATTTACATAGGACATTAAAATCACGAATTTTAGTTCTTTTCAGGTTTTTTTTTTTTTACCAAATAATTTGAAAAAGACCACTTTGATTTTCCTTATAATCAGAGACACGCGTGTCAGAGACGAGTTCAGACTCGTTAAAACACGTGAAAAGTCACTTAAATGTTGAAATCAAAATAGCATTAATACTGACAGTATTTACTGACACAATTAAGATCCTCGTGAAAAAAAACCTCCACTGTTTAGGATTTATTTATATAAACTATTTAAATTTCAGTATCTACATATTCAATTTTGGACGGATAGGGACTCCACTTAGATAGTGGAGATGCGAGGTTCGACGCCCTCCATCACCGCGGGAATTTGAATTGGAACTGGCATTTATATACTTTGTAATTGCTTGATCGCAGTATATATATATATATATATATATATATGAAAATGAAAATATATACAGGGCGTCCCAAAAAAATGTATACACACTTTAAATACTTATAAGGCAGTGTTTATTAAAATACATTTCATTTTCAAAATGTAATAGAATCTACAGACATTATTTAATTGTTTTGTCAACGCCTGTTTTCAAACTGACGTCCGTTCTGGTCCAGGCACTGCTGATAACGCGAAGCAATGGAATCGCAAACATCACGAAACATTTCGTTTGGTATTTGTGTGCATTCTCGTTCAATGGCTGCTCTCAATTCAGCGACTGTTGCAGGTTTTATAGCGTAGACTTTGTCTTTTAAGTATCCCCATAAAAAAGTCTAGTGGTGTGAGTCTGGTGAACGCGGAGGGTATTCTACGAAACCCCTTCGTCCAATCCACATCCACATCGTGCCAAGTACCACTCGCAATACTCCACTCTTCGGTCCGGATCATCTTCATTAATAGCATGGACTAATCTTGGAATGTAACTTTTCCATTGACAGCGCTTCAAAATGCGTTGGACAGACGATTCTGAAATTCCTACCTCACGACTCGCTTGCCGCACAGATTTTCTTGGACTTTGGTGATACGTTTCCAGTACTCTTTCTTGCTTTGTGGGGCTTGTCGATGTCCGTGGTCTTCCGGAACGCTTCTTGTGGACATTCTGAACAGTTCCATCGGCTTCAAACTTATCTCTAATTCGAGTGATGGTAAGTCGCGTTGGTGGATCTGTTTGAAACTCCCTCCTAAACTGTCTTTGCACTTCAACTGCGTTTTCACACTTCCAGTAGCATTTTAGAATGAATTTCCTTTGTTCAAAGCTTAGTCTGACTGCCATTATTAATTCTAATGGGTTTAACTTGGAAAGAAAGAAACATCAATTGAGCTATCAGCTGTTAAAGTGTGTATACATTTTTTTGGGATGCCCTGTATATAGCCCCCTATATATATATATATACACATACTCGTAAACGTAAATTGTAAACAAAGATCTTCAAAATGTATTTGCGGTTAACGCATGTTTTTTGACTAACGGATCTACAGTATATCCATTTGGTCAACTCAAAAAAGAAATTAACCGAACTTAATCTAACCTAACCTAACTTATGGTAATTTGCTGTAACCCACAATAACTTAACGATTTTAAATTATGTTCATGAGATGTCGTTAGCTTGGGACTAACGATGTTCCATCTAAGTGATATTTTATCGCAAGTGTTTTAGGATTATTAAATTAGGTTTGGCTTAGGTTAAATTAGGCTAGTCTTGGTTAGGTTAGGTTAAGTCAAACTAAGTTAGTTTTTTACTGTGTTGAGGTGTGTTCGATCTCATGGGTATGTGTCCGAAAATATCTGATAATGTTTAATTTCGACTTTAATTTTAAATATTTTTCTTTGCGTTCGAAGTTACTTATATTAACCAAGTCTCTAACGACGTTTGGATTGAATACGTGACGTTTGAAATACAAGCATTCAGACTCAATACTAAAAATCTCACGGCGTTGAAGGGTTACTATTATTTGTACTGTGCCAGTGACTGTTAATACGTCGGAAGAGTGGACGCATCCAGTTAATTTGAAGTGTTACAGTAAAATTGCGTAACTGAAATTAAGCGACTTTTACGAGACCGTACCACTACAGAATGAAATAAAATCATCACCCTTACGACATAAGTCAATTTTATCATACGCATAAAATGCAGCCAAAGATTAAAAAACGGGTTAATTAATATCAAAATCTTTTCCCAATTCCCTCTTCAAGATAGTAACCATTGAGCTGCTGAATCACGTTGTACTCGACATTCTGCCACAGTTCATTAAAATTTCTCTAAACAAAAGCTCTTCCATGCAAAATAGATACTCATAGTTTGGGAAGACTCTCAGTCTTTTTTTCTAGCTCTCTCTCTCTCTCTCTCTCTCTCTCTCTCTCTCTCTCTCTATATATATATATATATATATATATATATATAGTATTATTTTATTGTAATTTTAAATGCCTGAATAAAAGTGACATACTTGTCTCTTTGACAAAGCCATTGCTTTATTTTAACCCCTGAAAACTCTCCTGGCTACGCCATTGTGTGTGTGTATATATATATATATATATATATCGCGGCATTAGGATGTAGGATGTCTTTCAAATGACGATATTTATTTCGTCTAAATATTACAAGTAGATATAGCAATCAGTTTATGTAGTAAATTATAAATGTTTAATACGCATTTATTACTTTCATACATTCTTATCTTGATTTTTCTCTGGACTGGATGTCTTATTTTTTTTGGTTACTAATCAAGTTTCAAAAAGAAAATTCAACCATTTCTGATTAGTAATTTTTTAATGGTTTCTTAGAAATGTTATTTTTCTGGACAAACTTTTTTCGAAACTTTACATAGATCGCCTGCAAAAAAAATAAAAAATAAATAAATAAATAAATAATAATAATAAATAAAAAAAATGAAATAAAAAGTAATATTTTTCCACATAGATTACTTTGGCTTTCAGCCATCCAGTTAACATTATATCTTTTTTGCATTGTAATATTAACTGCTCAAAAGAAACACAACATCCACTAAAAAATGTTCAACTGTATAAAATAAACTCTGGTTATGATTACCATATTTTAATAATATACCAATATACCATATACCAACACCAACTTTAGTTACATGCACTAAATGTTAAGTAATGGTGAAAAAATATTTTCTTTGCACATAAAGGGTAGAATACTTGCAAATAAAAACTAAAAAAGTTAGTTGTGGTTTGGTTGTGGTAACTAATACTTTAGTATAGTTGCGTAGATACGAGTACATACATACTTACTGTATGTTATAACAACACTAATTTTAGGTCGTCAGGGTCGTCAGGGTCGTCAATTCTAAGCCAACTCTTCAATAGAATAATTTTATTGATTCTCTCAAAAGAGAAAGCTAAGGAAATCTGTAAGAGTCCCTATAATATATGGAGTCATTTTACCAAACCGAGGATAAAAGAGAGCTCATCACTGTATAATGCAGCCACAAGGAAATGTAAACAAGAAGATTCTGTTCGAGCCCTTAAAGCTTGAGAGGAAAGATAAAAACAGTTTTTAGGAGATTCGTTAAACAAAAAGAAAGTAGTTATATTCCAGAGAGTGTCTGAGGAAGTGGGAGCTGTAAATTTCAGGAAAACGTTTATCCAAAGGACTTTTAAAGGGATGTAAATAGGAATAATTGTTACACTGTACAATTAAATTACTTGAATTGGTACCCTTGATTTTCAGTATCTAAAATTAGAAGTCTATTAAGGGGGTGACAATGAGCATTTAAATGATCTTCGTATACATTTCTATATTTTCATACCTTTATCTTCAGCAATATATAGCCTCATAGTTAAACTCCCAAGAAATTTATGAGCTGTTATGTCCCGCTTTTGCTCAAACACGAATTTGGCGACACTATATTGTACAGTCGTAACTACAGACCCTTTGCAGTAGATTCCCGCCTCTCTAAATTGCTTGAAAATATTCGCTTATTTCGGCGATATGCTCGTATCTCTGAAATAAGTGACAATATTTAAGACTTCTGTGACGGGAGTAGTCGTGTTAAACACAGTCAGTGAAAGGAACCCGAACCTTTGTTAATCCATTTATTTGAGTCATTTATTAATGTTGTCATGTTTCCTCGAAAATGAGGTATGAAAGCATTTGCTTCTAGTTTCCCTAAATATTTTAGGTTTGTTTAAAGATTAGTAATTTGCTCATACTTACTTATAACTCTAATGTATGTCATCACTATATTGTTTATAGAGCGAGTGGTAATCCTTTGTCCTTTATAATGGTAATCCTTGGATTTGCGTGGATAAATATGAATTTCGAGAAGATAAACTATCAAATAGGATTATAGGATAGGTCAGGTCTCATTAATTAAGTCACTGGTACTGGCGAATGTTTTAGAGAATCTGTAAAATTTTAAATGTCTGCTATAATCCGTTTGATTATGAACATTTTCACTTAGCCTTTTGAACATACTGTACCACTCTCGGTTATCCATGTACGAAGAGTAACATATAAAGCTTAAAATTTGTGAAGAAAAGTCCTACTTCTTCGGAAAGAAAGAAGTAATAATAAAATCTACCCACTGCTAAGACTGCAAAAAAAGAGAAAAAAAGGAAATAAAAATAAAAAGTACACGTAGTGACAATACCAACATATATAATATGGTAATGATAATGATGATAATGATAATGACAATGATAATGTTTATTGCGAGGAGGCAGATCCCAGTAAAAAAAGGTACAGTATCCATGAAGGTAATGAACGATACAACTAATTACACTGATAAACACTGTTTTTTTGCCTTGGTATAAATTCCGCTGATTTTTATGTTTTCGCATGTGCTGATTTAAAAAAATCGCATTCATATTGTTCCATCACCCACTGTTTTTGCGTGATTGAAGATCCATTTTTTCCATTCAAGTTTGGATTTTTTACCAGCGTCCAGCGTCCTTTTTTGAGGACACATTTTACCACTAAAATTTAGGTTAGAACTTAAAAGTGAAATTTTTAAATATTAATTTTTAATTTTTGTTTTTGAATTTAAATTTTTGTGTATCAGATAAAAATTAAAAATTAATATTTAAAAATTTCACTTTTAAGTTCTAACCTAAACTGTAGTGTTAAAATGTTTTTTATGATTCTCTAAAAAATGGTGGGTGATACAGCATTTTTATTTGCTGAAGTTTGAATTTGTGTAACTGTGCTATTTTCTATTTTCAAAATTATTTACTTAAAAATGTTTTTGTTACTCTAGAAAGGAAACATTTCTATAAAAAGACATTCAATATTAAAAAAAAAAGAAGATAGAAATAATAAATGGCAAAAACGTGTCTTCAAATTAGTTTAACAATTCAATAAATGAAAGCTAAACACAAGTGAAATAACTTATATACAAAAGGGTATGGATCAGAAAATAAAAATCAGAATAAACCTACTAAATTTTGTTAATTTGTTAAATTGTTTAACTTTTCTTTCTTCCAAACAAAATACTGTATTTAGATTTTTACTAAGACATTTTCCCATTTATTGCTTTCCCTTTATACTGCCGCGAAGCTTGTTTCGACCCCGAATGAATATATAAATTTGTCGTTCGCCATTCCTAAAAATATCAATTCTGAATGCTGAGTCAAAACCTTTAATAATAAATACTTAGCTGAAAAGATTTATAAAAAAACTAAGACAAGGAGGGAGGAACAGTAGAAGAGAAGTTTTGAGGGAAGGAAACCTGAAGAAGGAAGGAGAAAGAGGGAAGAGGGGAAATTTATAAAATTGCAATTTTAATTCAATTTTTTTCCCCTTTAACTGACTATGTACTTCAAAGATAGTTACATTATTCGTACATTGTTGACGGAAGAGTTTTATTTCAAAAGATAATTCCTATACAGAAACATCTGAAGAACAAAAGTATTTGTGAGTATATAACGTTAGAAGAGTAAAAATGGTGAAAATATAATAACAGAATGGCTAAATGCGCATGAAACAAATGATCGAAAAGAAATTAATAAAACGGAGCAAAAAGAAAAAAATGAATAGGTTGAAATGAATCGCCTTAATAATACACACAAAAAAATATCATGTGCTACTAATAATTAATTAATTCCATATAAACTAGGTCATAACCTAGTACAGTTGCAGAAAAATGCTCGCCGTAAAATGTAAATTGTCCCTCCAAAAATCCCAAAATTTATAATTAGTAGTTTAGGTGATATTCAGAATTATTTTCTTCCTTCAAATGAAGATATTAAACTTTTTTTATAGGAGACATTTTACACACACACACACACACACACACATATATATATATATGGGATGAATTTCACAATTAAACACGTGAAATAAATGAATATTACAAATCACAAGGAAAAGGAAAAGTAATTCCAAGACCTTTCATGTATTCAACAGTACAATTAGGGTGCTCCGAAATTTCAAAGTTAAAAAAATATGATCCCTGGTCGTTTTCCCATTCCATTTATCATTCTAAGTGATTAGTGTCAGAGTCATGTTTGAAGTGTGAAAGATCACTTAAAACCTTGCCACCAGAAAAGGGAAGATTTCAAATGGTTCACTATTTATTCTAAAAATGTAATATTGAATGCAGAAAGTATGATCTGTTTCATCAAATGAGTTTAAGAACAACATAAAAGTCATACTACGGAATACGTCAGACAATCAGAGAGTCACAGAAAACAATAGTTCACATATTGTTTAGAGGTTTCTTTTTCAAATCTGGAACATTGCGTCGGTTTTTTCGACTGCTTGCAGCATGAATTGTCTTTGCTCTTCATCCTTTGTTATGGTGTTTGCAAAGTCTGTGAGGAGCTTGGTCGCTCTTTCAGAAAGATTATTTATTTACCACTTTAGCAACCCAGAAGGTTGAATAGGAGCCACGATTTTCTGCCAGTCAAGGACACCAATTTAGTCAGTGAAACTAACTGTGGAAAAATCGGAACTCCTTTTTCCAGTGGTTTTTCGTCCTACACCTTGATCAGCTGGCGAGCAATTTGCTTCTTCTCAGATGCTGACACCAAGTTGGAGAAGAGTGCAAAAGATGCGACTTCTTCCGTTAGGTACCACAGGTGCCTGTTGAGCACAGTAATGGCTGCTCCTGCAAGTGTTGGATCATTCTGCTGTACATATTCAGATCATTCCATAGCTGAAGATTATTGGAAGGTGCATCTGCAGCAGAAATTGTGGATAACCATGTTTTTACGTAGAAGAGAGCATAAACAAGCAGATGCGGTGCAAGTTGTCCATTTTGGCTTGATCATAATTCAGATGATCACCAAATGCGTACATCTTACAGTAGCACTGTAAATCACAGTTGTCATCCAACGGGCATGGTGATATTTACCAGGATGTAGCCAATACAGTCCACGAGGTGGGGTTTCTCCTAGGAGAATCAGCATCAACTCGGCACATTCTCGATAATTATCGCGAGGCAGAAAATCTTTCGAGGGAGCTTCAGATAAAGTCAGTATTTCACGGAGAAAGTTTATGATAATTTCCTGCTGATGTTTAAGTCAACGGTCAGAGGTGCAGCATCTTAAAAGTTGATCGTTCCTCAAGAGTAAGAGTTCCCCAAGATTTCTTGAACTCTGTAAACGTAGGATTGTCCGGATTGGATGTTGCACCAAACACTTCCTGACAAACTGCACACAAAATTCTTTCCATGATGTAATGACGGCAAGCAAAGTAGAAGTTTCTTTTTAAGCAGCTTCTAACTGCACAGAAGCAACCACTCTTCCATCCAGAGTTTGAAGCAGTAGTATTGAAAATAAGTCCAACAATAGAGTTTTCTACTTTCCACTGGAGTGCGAGACCATGGCTTGTTAGCCTGGGTTGTACCAGTTCCAACTGGACTCACTGGAACACCAAGCAATTTTCCCTCTTTGTGGTCTGGCATTCACACTATAAGAACTCCTGGCCTCACCTTATCCCCTGGAACAAATTTTTCGTCTCAGTGCAATGTTGCATACTTCAGTGGAATAAATGAGGTTTTCATAGCATTAGCACCCTCCATTCGATTTATTTTGCTGCACTCCTTGTACTCGTTTTAGAAGGTTGTACGAGTGCTACGCAAATCAGCCCCACCTTCTGAGACGATTGCAGCCATGAATGCCGTTCTTTGACCTGCAGATAAATTCAAGCGATTTGCCACTGTTGAAATTCTTGGACTTCTACCTGTAAATGGATTGCTGGAAGTTCCAAAGTAATAGTTACTTTTCTCGTGGATGTAGTGTTCTTAGACCTAGCGCCAGAGTAAGATGAGCATTCAAAATAGTCAGCTTCGAAATGTGTATCTGGACTTTCTGTCGCACTTAGTGGCTCGGGATTGGTATTGTCTTGATCTATAGTGGGAATAGCTGCAACACTGTTTTTTTAAGCCCATTTTCTTATCCAATTAGTATTTTCTCATCATTTTATTTTCCATTTTCTTGCTTTATGGTTTATCTTATGATCCCAGAGACACCTTCTTTTGATCTTGCAAAGCTTTCAGAAATTCGACATCTTTTTTACGTCCCTGACTTCGGAATCGGTCAGTTTCTATTATCTTCTGAGCATCTTGGTGTGCAACAAAAAGTAGTTCTGTAGTTCTTCAACAAACATTTTTTCCTTCGCTTTATTTAATTTACATAATTTCCTCTTCTGCAGTGTCCTATAACCATCATAAAGATCCAAAATCTTAGCTTTGACTTTGTCTTTACGTTGAGTAGCTATTCTTGCCTTGTCCCATTGGTTTTGAATTTCAAGTACGACTCTGTCTGCAACAGCACCATTAAAATTGACATGTTTTTCACGCTGTATTGGTCCATCTTTTAAATAGAAGAACAGCACATTAACATTAAGAACTTAAGAATCCAATAAAAAGCAAAGCAACTTTTCATAAGCTTCCAATTCAAATAAAAATACACTTCAGTTCCTATATAAAATGTACTTGTCTGCATTCTGCAAATTAACTATTTAGCAGTGTCAAGTAACACGAGGCGTTTAATAGTAATAACTTTTTATCAGATTATTACAGTTAAACACAATGTTATAAAATAATATATAGATTATTAAGATAATATTTTATATATTCATTTTTTGTATACACAATGTAAACATGCAAAACTTTTTGGTGTTGGTGGCAAGGCTTAGACAGTTTCAATTGGGGTGAAAATGGACATGTTTTAATAAAATGAGTATTGAAATGGGAAAATGCCCAGGGAGCATGCCTTTGAAAATGTTATATATTTGGAGCACTCTACACTACATCTCATTAAGGTGTACGAGGTGTACTGACGAAAGATGCGATCCTCAGATTGCAGATGTAAAATGATACTGTGTTACAATAAATTACACTGTGCCCATCGATACAACCGTCATATATGGATATTTTCTCTTATCTATCTTCTCTCTCACGTAACTACATATCTTTCTGCTTCTGTCTAACTGTCTGCCTATCTATCCGTCTCTCTATCGATCTAACTGCCTAGATATGTATCTAAACGGAAATGAACCGAGTCAAATGTCAATCTGTCACGAAATTATGGAACATTCTGGAAACCTTATGATAGGAAGTAACCCAAACCCCAAAGTTACTCAACTTTTCGACTTTCATTCGAGTTTCATTGTTTTTCAGACTGTTGTTGTTGTTCTTGTTGTGACACAGTTTAAAAAAGTGGGAAATAGTCTTCGCCACATCATCTTTGATTCATAATCTAACCTAACATCCAATTCCGTTATACAAATATTTAAGAAGTTTTCTTGTCTCCTTCATAACTTTTTTCAGTTGGAGTTTTTGTGCTTGATAAAAGGAAGTTGTGTTGATGTCGAAACTTCGAGATTTTGAAGTTAAATTAAGTTACAAAATTACTTGTCGGTATCTTGTTAATAATTATTGAACTTTTGACTCCTCTATTTGTATTATTTTTCCAGATGTTTATGTGTGTGCCTCAGGACTTCGGGATTTTGAAGTTAAATTAAGTTACAAAATTATTTGTCGTATCTTGTTAATAATTGTTAAACTTTTGTTAATTTACTTGTATTATTTTTCCAAATGTGTGTGCCTAATTTTTTTGTTTTTAATAAACTATATATTAAAGTTGTATATATATATATATATTATATATATATATATATATATATATATGATGAATAAACCACGAAGGAAAGGAAACACAGAATGGTGCTCAAGCGCTTTCGTCTAATGACATCCTCAGGAACACTGAAGTACATAAAGAGTTACAGCCTATATATAGGTTACCAAAAAAATATATATATATATATATATATATATATATATATATATATATATATATATATAATATACAATAAACGGAGAAATAAAATTAAAATTGAAAATTAAAGGATTGTGGGAGGAGCATACAAATTTGTAAGGAAAAACTATCGATTTTTAGCACAAGATCAAATGAATTGTTTCCAATCAATGTTATAAAAAAAACAAAAAAAAACGATTTTTAGCACAAGATCAAATGAATTGTTTCCAACCAATGTTTAAAAAAAATACAAATTTATACTAGAAATCTGCCCGGGTTTTAGCACTCTGCCCTTCTTGTATATAAAAATAAATTGAAAAATAAAAGTTATTAAAGTAGCATACAAGTTTACCAAAGATTTGGCGTTCTACCCTTCTTATCTAAATCTGTTCTGAAGGAATTCAAAACAACAGGATCGAGTTGAAAAAGACCTTTGCTTATGTTGAAGTTATTTGTAAGTTGGATAATGGTAGACTCAAGAATATTTCTATTAATAATGTTGCTAAAGTGAAATAAAACTGAAGCATTATTCCAATCAATACAGTGGGATAACACTGACAAATGGACAAAAAGGGCACTGGACGACTGTCCTGTTCTAACGGAATATTGATGCTGTTTTATACGTGTGTGCAAATCCTTTCCCGTCTGACCTATGTAAAAGGAATCACATTGTTTATAACTAATTTTATAGATAATTCCTGAATTATTGGTAGGGCTATTTTTTACTATGATATTTTTCACAATATTGTTATATGAAAATACTACATTAATATCCAAAAGTTTAAGTAAATTAGCAATGCCTAAAAAGCCCGGGAAAAATGGAAATACTAAAATATTTTTTGACAAAGTACGAGTGTTATTATTGACACGATAGAAAGTTCGTTTTGCCTTGTTGAGACAAGATTCCATAAACGCAGATGGATAACACAGATCACTTCCAATACCGTTGATTTTTTCTAATTCGGTAAATCTTTGGTAAACTTGTATGCTACTTTAATAACTTTTATTTTTCAATTTATTTTTATATACAAGAAGGGCAGAGTGCTAAAACCCCGGCAGATTTCTAGTATAAATTTGTATTTTTTTTTTATAACATTGGTTGGAAACAATTCATTTGATCTTGTGCTAAAAATCGATAGTTTTTCCTTACAAATTTGTATGCTCCTCCCACAATCCTTTAATTTTTAATTTTAATTTTATTTCTCCGTTTATTGTATATATACAGTATATATATATATATATTATATATATATATATATATTTTTTTTTGTAACTTATATATAGGCTGTAACTCTTTATGTACTTCCGTGTTCCTGAGGATGTCATTAGACGAAAGCGCTTGAGCACCATTCTGTGTTTCCTTTCCTTCGTGGTTTTATTCATCATAAATATTTTTCACGTGTTACTTTCGTGAAATAATTTTCATATATAATATAATATACAGAGTTGTGTGAAGAAGTAAGTGAGGCCATCCATTGCAATCGATTTTATGTCTGTGGCTGAAAAATATATTTCGTACCTAAATGTGACAAACCCTTTGCACATCTGGCGACACTATCCTACCATTCGAAAATAGTTTACTCATGTATAATCGGCGAAATATGGAATCCAGGTGTTAACTGTTCGTCAGATTATTTACAAATGGAGGGACATAAAGACGATGACAATCTTGCCCGGGAGTGACCGACCACCGAAGATCTCACTCAGGATGATTAGGAGACTCGTTCGTGAGATTAGCAGTAATCCAATCTAGCTAAAGACCGAGGATCTTTGGCAAATGCCAACACACGTTCATCGTTTCACAAAAAACTCTCAGCCGATCTTGACTTATGAGGCGGATCTAACGACGAATATCACTGTTGTCTAAAAAAAACGAAGTCGACAGACGAAACTTCGTTAGGGCCCACCTGGACGACACCTCTTCCATCTGGAAAAAAGTATTTTGTAAGTACATTGCAAACATAAAAGCCATACAGAAGATTTTTACGTCTAAGATAGCTCAAACTAAAGATGAAGATTACTGGTCTCGCCTACAGTCCTTGAAACGTTGCTCCTTGGAAAGAAGACGTGAGCGATATACAATAAAATACATTTGGAAATTACTTGAGGAATATATCCCAATCTTTAGAGATGAAATAAAACACGCTAGAATAAGAGAATTGGCAGATTCTGTACTATCCCAGCTGCGGTTGGACAGGTTCATGTGTAAAGTCCCGGACTAGTCATGCGTAGCTGGCTGTGGGTAAAGGCAAGTCGAAAGCAACTCTCTCCTACATCAAACCTCCCAAATGAGGCTGGATGCTGCAGACAGGATGAACACGGGTCGATTCTCAACATTTGTTGAAACTCAAATAAAGCAATGTAAATAAGTAAACAAATAATGTCTGATACAAAAGAGAAAAATAAAAATTTAACCGTATACACCTCGGTGGTGTAGTGGTCAGCATCGCTCACTACGAATCCACCGGCCATGGGTTCGCTAACAATCGTTCATGCAGAACTTTGCCAAACACATTTTGGAAATCTAAATATATTATATCTACCGTTCCACTACAATCATAAATACCGATGACTTCAGGAAAAAATTCCAATAAATTTGTTAAACAAGATTTATTTCTACTAAACTCGTACTGACTTTGTTTTATAAGACGCTCGACTCTACGATCTCGAATAATTGATTTCAAAAGCTTTCCAATTATAGAAGTTAGACTAATAGGCCTATAATTTCCCGCCTGTTGCTTATTGCCTTTTTAAGAGTGGCGTGACATTAGCCAATTTAAAATCCGAGGGAACAACCCCCTGAGATAAAGTTTTATTAAAAATTTTAACTAAAGGATCAAGTATTTCATTCTTCAACTCTTTTAGGTGCTTTGAGTAAAAATGGTCTGGACCTGGCGACTTATTAACTTTTAACTTATCTATATCTTGAGGACTCTCTTCAATGTAAACAGTTATATATCAGTAAGCAATGAAAAAGTCCCATCTACGTCACTGAGCATATTCCTATCCTCTGGAATAAAAGAAGTCTCCTCAAATCTCCCCCATCCCTACATAGGGAGAGAGAGTTACAAGGAGTTACAAGGACAAGAGGAAGCCTCAAAGACCTTCCGATCCACTCTGGGAGGTTTCTGTTAGTCAACCATTTCATTTTTCTTTTTCTCTAGCAGTAGTAGAAAACTGGATAGAAAAGTATAAGGCTCTCTCCCCACCCTCCTCTCCTCGCCACCAGAGGCAGGTACGGAAAAAGGTTGAAGAAAAATACTTTGACCCTGAAAAAGTAGCCAAGGAAATTTTAGAGGAAAATGGAGAATATATAAGGTAGCAGCTCTATAATTATGCAATGCACACATAGAAACCGTGCAGACGAACTCATGCAGAGTTACGTTATATTTACGTCTTAAACCACGAGAGTATTCCGAACTTTGTCCAGCATATTTTTAAACATATTTACACTTTGGCTTGAAATAACCTCCGAGGGAAGTTGGTTCCAGATATTAACTATTTTATAGGAGAGGATATTGCCGCAGATAGAGGTACTAAATGTCTTTAGTTCCAGTCTAAAACCATTATTTCTTGTAGGATTGGTATTAAATGAGACTAAATTCCTGTAGTCTACCCTGTCTATTCCACTGCGAGAGAGAGAGAGAGAGAGAGAGAGAGAGAGTTATAAGGAGTTACAAGGACAAGAGGAAGCCTCAAAACCTTCCAGTCCACTCTGGGAGGTTCCTGTTATTAAACAAGTTTATTTTTCTTTCAACTATCCTAGCAGTAGTAGAAAACTGGATAGAAAAGTAGAAGGCTCTCTCCCCACCCTCCGCTCCCTCCCTGTCAGAGGCAGGTAGGGAAAAAGGTTGAAGAAAATACCTTGACCCTGGAAAAGTAGCCAAGGAAATTTTACAGGAAAGTGGAGGATATATAAATAGCTCTATATTTAGCATGCTCACAGAGACACCGTGCAAGCGAATTTCTGCAGTTATGTTATGTTTTAGTCTTAAACTATGAGAGAATTCAGTACTTTGTCTAATCTATTTTTAAAAAACATTTACACTTTGACTGGAAACAACCTCTGAGGGAAGTTAGTTCCAGATATTAACTATTTTATAGGAAAAGAAATTCCCGCAGACAGAGGTCCTAAGTGTCTTTAGTTCCAGTTTAAACCCATTATTTCTTGTCGGATTGGCATTAAGTGAGAATAAGTTTCTGTAATCTACCCTGTCTATTTCATTGAGCATCTGAAGACTTGAATAAGCTGACCCCGCAACCTCCTCGTCTCTAAGGTAAACAGATTTAGCGCTCCAATCTCCGTTGGTAGCTTTGCATTCTCATTGAAGGGATCAATTTTGTAGCCCTTGCTTGTCTCTTTCTAACCTTTCTATGTCCTTCCTGAGGGATGGAGACCAAAACTGCGCACAGTATTCCAGTTGAGATCTGACTAGTGAATTATAAAGAGACATTACAGTCTCCTTGTTCCGAAACTGGAACTGTCTTTCAATATAACCTAATATTTTTAAGGCCCTCTTTTCGACTTCTGCACAGTGCTTCGACGGTTTCAGATCGTTGCTGATATAGACTCCTAAGTCTTTCTCTAGATCGTTCTCAGTCAAGTTGCTTCTCAAGAGAGAGTAATCGGTCTTCGGGTTTTTATAACCTATGTGCATTACCTTACATTTGTCCAAGTTGAGTGGCATCTGCCAAGTAGCAGACCATTCCCCAACCTGTCAAGATCGTTCTGAAGCGTTCTTACGCCCTCCTCAGTACCTACACTACTTCCTAATTTCGTATCGTCTGCAAATTTGGAGATTGTACTTAGAAGCCCGACGTCTATATAGTTAATATAGATGATAAAAAGTAAAGGACCCAGAACGAATCCTGTGGGACACCACTGGTGACGGGCGCCCACTCCGAAGCCACTCCATTTTTACCACTCTCTGCTTTCTATCTTTTAACCAATCCTCAATCCAGGTGGAAACGATCCCGGTGATTCCTAGTCCTTTGACTTTACCCATCAATATCGCGTGAGGGACTTTGTCAAAGGCTTTTTGAAAGTCGAGATACACTATATCTATTGCCCTATTTGCATCGTACAGTGTATGCATATTATGGAAAAACTCTAACAGGTTTGTCAGCCAGGATCTATGTCGCCTAAATCCATGTTGAGAATAAAAAATTAGATTGTTAGATTCAAGGTGATACACAATATGTTTTGTAATGATGGATTCCAACAGTTTGCCGACAACTGATGTTAAACTGATCGGGTTGTACTGTAATTACAAGGATTTTCCCTATCACTCTTTTAAAAGATTGGTGTTACATTCGCCAACTTCCAATCGGTTGGAACTTTCCCGAACTCGATTGATTGTTTGAATATGGTTACTAAGTCGTCAACAACATCGAGAGAGAGAGAGAGAGAATATTAATTAATGCATTAAATTAATATTTGTTGAATCAGGCTGTGAAGCATCATCGTTTCAAACTAACAAGAACCTGCATAGGCATGAACATAAAACAGATTAAAATTGTAGCCATGAATTATGTTTGTAACTTAACTGTAAATAATTTAGTATGGAACTCTCTCCATCACGGTGTTTTCACACCAATCTACAACCTTCCTAAATATAAAACTCTTATTTTTCCTTACTTATCATTCTTAGAAAGGGGGAAACATTCTCCATAAACTATTTCCAGTCTATCCCCTGCATGTATTTAAAAAAAAAAAAAAATTTCAGTCGTGTTGCTGATGATTATAATGAGATTTAAAAACGTAAGGTAGTTATGGGTTTTATTACCTTAAAATTAGTGACTGACCACTCATTTAGGTGTTAAGTGCCTGTCATTTTATACACAAACTTCGCTTTGACTTCCTTGCGTTTATACCATATATATCCCAGAGTTTGCAGTCGACTGTTTATTACTAGAGGCCACAGTGTCAAGTTAAGGCCAGCTTACAGCTAATTTCAAGTAATCCTTGAAAGAGGATTGAAAGAGTTAATGTAGTCTCATTAGCGGACAAATAAGACCTGGCGTAGGGTTTCTGAGTACGCCTTTGCCAACTTAGTTTTTTGTAGATATCTAAACGTATCCTTATGGGAATTACTACAAAATTCTGATAGCAACAACTCACCGCCATTTGGAGTGGGAGGGTAAGCTTTCCTCCAAGTCAGTAAGGTTTTGCTCCGCTTTGCTCGCTGCCTGAGCTGTATTCCGCAAATTCCTCTCTCACTGTAAAATATGGAAAGTTCCCACGATCTACATAATGCACCTGGAGCAGACAAACAATTCGATACAGTTTACCGCAGTTTCTCGAACCGTCCACAGTGCATCTCTCCTCCGTTGCGTTTCATACATTCTCACCTTGAGCTTGGCTAACTGCACTTTGTAATTCTATGTTGATTAGATTATTTAATTTGCACCTACACATTGTTGTTAAGTATCGAACCGAGTACTGTATTAAATAAATGTAAGAGATCTTGTTAAAATCCATGAAGTCTCTTAACTACCGATTATCATACAGAATATAACAGTAAATTAATAAAACACATTAAATTAATTAATTTATTAAATTATTCATATTAAAGTGAAAAACGTGACTCTTGACAAAGAAATTTATCCTTGTCTTTGTTTTCTCAAGTCCACAACTTGACAATTTTAAATATGATGAAATTCGAAACAACTTTGGTTGATATGAGTAATTGCTATTGTTGTTGTTGTTTAACCTCCTTCGTAACATCAAAGGTCATATGACGCTGGAGCCCTACTTTTACGTAGGATCCGAACCAAGGGTCGCTACATCATCTGGACGTAGAGGATGTTCACCCATCCAACTACTACCCAGACCCAATGTCGCTTAACTTCGTTGATCTACGGGAAGCGGTGTTTGGACATTGCCACAACATACTCCTTGAACACAAGTGATTTCTGTCGACGGATGGCGGATACTTTGCCTGAAGATTACGTAAGGATGGCAAAGAGTAACAACTGAACATAGTACAACATACATGGATAAAGCTTGATCAAACATGCATTACTTCGTTACCTTGAAAGGGCTAAGTCGTAGATAATGTTATATCGTCGATCAGCGAAATTATGCGACATTGGGTTTGGGTAGCAGTTGGATTAGGGACCGTCCTCCGTATCCAGATGATGTAACGACCGGTGATTTGTATTCCACGTAAATCTGTAGGTCCCCTCCGTCATCTGACCTTAGATGTCACGAAGGAGGTTAACATTTATTTCATAATCTGGGTAAAATATATAGGTATATTTTACCAAGATTATGAAATAGGGGGTTTACCCTTATTTCATAACCTTGGTATAACTTACCATGGTTATGAAATAAAAGTTAAGCAACCCCATCAAAACCCCCCAAAAAAACTACCCTGAAAATTGGGCAGTCCTATAAGCTTCGTATAAATTTATTTGTTTTGGGGTATCTGGCCGAAATAGCATTCGAAGTGCATTTCTATATCTATACCAATACCCTTTCAAAATAAAATTTCGATACCTTTACCTACTAAAATTTCCACAACTATACCTAACACGCATTAAATGAAACTAAAACTATGAAAGTATTAGTAGTATACACAAAGTTTTGTTATTTGAATCATTCTTACTGTCTATTTACCTTTATGAAGGAAAATGAAAGGTGGAAGGCCTTGTGGAAAGAAGAACCCCTATTTTTAGATTCTTTGATTCCAGACATAGTTGTACTTTACCAAGATTTTCAAAAACTTTTATACCATAACTATACTGTACCATGGCTACAATGGCTACGTCTTGGCCAGTGTCGTAGTACCGCTTCTAGTCGATCAGTGAAGTTAAGTAATGTAAGTAACGACCCTTGTTCGGATCCCACAAAAGTTGTAGGTCCGCTATGTCGTATGACTTAGATGTTGCAACCCCATCAAAACAAGAAAAAAATGCGTTATAAGCCATTACCCACAAAAATTAATATTTTTTTTCTGAAAAATCACTTTCATAAATACAATGAAATAAAACAAGCATTTTAGAAATTGCTCCATCTACATCATTGAGATTTTCCCACCTTATCAGTATAGCAGTGAATAAAAAGATTTCCTGGCATTATATTAACTTCATCGAGGTTGGGTTAGGCTAAGCTTAGTGATTAAAATATATATATATATATATATATATATTATACCTGGGGGCTTTACCCGGTAAGTTTTAACCCCCAAGTACAATAAAAGTACTCTTCCGACAGAGTGCGCTGACCTTCAGGTCACTTGCCAGATTGACCTTCAGGTCACTTGCTGGATCCGGGAGCTTTCTTTGCCCCTTTTTCACTCGTCGAATTTAAGTTTAATTATTATAGGATAACTGAGAGTCGGCTTTAATTTTAAGTAATTTTTAATTAAGTTCAAATAGGCGGATTACAGGCAAGAGTTTATACTTCAGTTCAGAAGGTCTAATTTATATTAAGTTCACCGGGTTTTAATTATGTAAGTTATTCTTATGCTTATGCGTGACAATTAAGGTCACGTAGAAATAAACGAACTAAGTCTGCTAGCGTTTCCTTCCGTCAAATCTACGATATCGAATTTCCGATACGAGGCTCGTTCCCTAATTTAGGTAGGTGAAATTTACTCTTCACCCAGAGGTAAGTTATGTTAATTCAAATCAGACGGACCCCTTCTTGAAAGCAACCCTTGTGCTCCGTTCTAGGTCCGCTGTAAAGCAAGTTAAGTTACAAACGGGCAACTCGCTCCTCGTCGCCCGCGATAAATGAATAACGGTTTTTCTTCTCGAAGCAACTACCCTTGTGCCCTTTCTAAAAACCACAAAAAGCAAAATTAATGCATACGAGGTAATTTGCACCGTGTTACCCGTGGAGGCTCAAGACTCGATAAGCTCTACCCAAAGTCTGGCTTGGAGTTACTTCTTGAATCCTGAATCCTGAGCCTTGTGTCCTAATCCTGAGCCTGTATCCTGAGCCTGTCCTTCAATGGCTGAACTCCTCCTTATATAAGAAGGAATTCACTCTCACATACGTCAGAGCGACACGTCACCGTAAGACCAAGAATCTGGAATTTCCACAGTCAAGGGTTTCGTAACGGATGTGAGATTTTAGTTTTGAAGGTTCATTGGACAACCAGTTACATAAGCAATTAACAAGCGCCAGATGTCGCAAAAGTGCATCTGAGCGTTTTTAATTGGGAAGACTAATTGTCTTAACATTATAATGATGTTTTCGTTAATTATTAAGACATCGACGAACACCTTCTTTTTGTATAATTGGTGTTTTTTCCAAGTTGAGCAATTACTTAAGGGCTTAGAAAAGATTGCGTTGCTTCGTACATTAATCTTTAAAATATACTAATTGTTTCAATTCCAATTAATTCTTCGTATTACTGTCGTCCCGTATAACATATATATATATATATATATATATACAGGGTGGGCGGAAAGTAGCTCCCTAATTTAAATTACATATAAATTATGTATAAATTGTGATTGTATTGTTATATTGTTATGGTGTGTTCTCTAAAGTGGTACAATTGTAACGTTCATTTTTGTTTTTCATTTCAGATTGAAGGGTAACATGGCTGAGCGTTTAACACTGCAGGAGCGTGCCCAGTTGGCGGCACGGTACGAAGTTTGGCAATCTGTCGTTCGAGTTCAAAGATGGTGGCGGGCCATTCACGGACCACGTGCCCAAGTGGACCCGAAAACAATCAAGAACTGCCACTCGAAGCTCATGACCACGGGGTCTGTGGCAGATGTTCGAAGATGTGGTCGCCCTTCGACATCCAGGGCCCAGGAGACGGTGCAGGCAGTTCAGGAAATGTTCGCACGGAGTCCACGAAAGTCAACTCGCCAGGCAGCTCGGGAAAGTGGACTCTCCCGCTACTCAGTGCGAACTGTGCTGAAGAAGGAGCTGAACTGGCGTGCGTGGAAGCCGCATTACTGCCAATCTCTCTCGGACGAGGACTGCGACATTCGCATGGAATTCGGGGAAATCATGCTGGCTTGGCATGAAGACTGGCCCCATCTCTTCCGCAACATCCTCTGGAGCGACGAGGCGGTGTTCCACGTCGGAGGCTTTGTCAACCGCCACAATTGCCACTACTGGGCAGGAGAGGATCCCATGGTTACCGCTGAAAAACGGCAGAATCAGTTCAGTGTAACGGTGTGGTGTGGTATGACCTCAGATCAGGTTGTGGGCCCGTTCCTTCTGCGCAACACCATGAATGCTGAGCGGTACCTTGCTATGTTGCGAAACGAGGTCTGGCCGGTTGTCAGCACATGGGAGAACATCGACGATCTGATATTTATGCAAGATGGCGCCCCTCCGCACTTCGCTCTTGTTGTCCGTGAGTGGCTGGATGCCCACTTCCCTGGGCGTTGGATGGGTCGTCATGGTCCACATCAATGGCCAGCCAGGAGCCCCGACTTGACACCGTGCGACTTCTTTCTTTGGGGGTGGGTAAAGGAAGAAGTCTACCGCACCAAACCGAGGACATTGGAAGAACTGGAGGACCGAATTCGGGAAGTCATGTCCTCCATCCCGCCGGAGTTCCTGCTAAAGTCAGTGGACGCCATTCCTGGGCGGCTCCAGAAGCTGGTGGAAAGAGTTGGAGCCCACATTGAATTTTAGAGAAAACCTACCATGTTGCCTACCTTTTCATATTATTTCTTCTGAAATAAATGGATAATATACGTATTTTTTTACCAATCCAAAATAGGGAGCTACTTTCCGCCCACCCGTACATACTACATATATCAGGGTGATTCAAAAATATCGATTGTTAGATTTTTTCCGGGCCACCCTCTAATTTTTAATTTGGTAAAAATGTAATGTATACAAAATTTCAGGTGATTCTAATGTATTTTAGGGGTCGCTACCATAATTTAAACTATTACTTTTCTGTTTACTTTCAGGAAATTGAGTTTTGAACTGTGACGTTTTTCTTATAATATCAGTTCCGTGTGATAAGTGCATTAATGCACATAGAGCTAACAGTGCTGAGTAAACACAACACTCTTTTAACCATTTACACTCTGTTGTGACCGAATATTGAGGGCAACCGGCACTTGTACACTGTACTGTCTGTACAGCTATAATTCAGTAGTCGTCTGACTGTCTTGAGTGTAAGAGGTTCTGCTGTCGACTCTCGTCATGGAACCCCTGCCATCTTCTAGCAGGGGTACTGCTATGCACACAAGAAAAGATACTAATGTTTGGCTTATTGGACAACCATCAGATACACTTAAAACAACAGTTCTTCCATCAAAGGGAGAAACTATGGCTTTGTTTATGGCTTACAGAAACAAAAAACAAACAATTCGAGAAGCCTGCTTGTCTACTGCAAATGATGTGTTGGCAGTATGGGGAGGAGCACGAATTCCAACTAGAAAGAAGTCGCACGTTGTTGACAAAATTGAGAAACTGTTCAAAGAATGGCAAGGATTAAAGAAAAATAAAGAGAATAAGGCGAAACAATCAAAAAATCTATTAGAAAAGCAAACCAAATGGAACCAAGAATTAGATAGCCTGTTTGATATAGCACATGCAGATGCTATGAAGCAATTGATATTGAAGAAGCTAAGCTATTTCTAAAACTCCAGCGAGAACAGGGACGAAAAGGAAAAATGGATGGGATTGATAAAGAGTTTGCAAAGAAAGAAAAGTATGCTAAGAAAAAGGAAGAACAATTAAACATAAGAAAAGCAAGAGAAATGTCGAGATTTGAAGAAACTGTAGTTCTCAGTGACTCAACTAGCAGTTCTAGTGCTGAAAGACAAAATATAACATCTGATGAAGAGTTTACGGTTGATCCTAGTGAACCATCCACCTCAAAACAGACTGTACGAAAGAAACAAAAATTGATTGATGATACATTGCTTGCTGCCCTTGAAGTAACAAAAATGAGCAATAGAAGTGCATCATTAGTGATGATACCAACGACTGAAGGTCTTGGAAAAAATGCAGAAGAATTCAATGTCAGTTATTCATCTATAAGAAGAGCAAGAGAAAAATTTCGGAAAAAATTTGGAGAAAATTTAAAGAAAGAGTTTAAAGCTGATGTTCCTTTAACCATTCATTGGGACGGAAAACTAATAGAAGACATAACAGGACGAGAAGTTGTTGAACGACTCCCTATACTGATTTCAGGAGATGGCATTGATCAACTTCTTGGTGTTCCAAAAATCACTGCAAGCACAGGAGAATTAACTGAAAATACCGTCCACCAAGCTTGTTTGGATTGGGATATCTCAGACAAAATAAAATGCATGTGTTTTGACACCACAGCATTGAATACAGGTCGTAGAAATGGTGCCTGTGTTCTTCGAGAACATGAAATGAACAAACGTATGCTGTGGCTGGCCTGCAGACATCACATACTAGAAATAGTGTTAGAAGCTGTTGTTTCGCATTCATTGCCTGCATCATCAGGACCTGATATTGCATTACCTGTAACATTTTAGAAACAGTAAAATACAGTAAGAGGATATCTTTGTCTTCTCCTTTGAGCCCTGCCTTCTCCAGAGAACAGTTTTAAAATAGAATAATTTCTCCGATACGCTAAAAGAAGAATCGGGGAACCGAAAGGTAATTTAGTAAGTTTTCACAGAACCTTCCGATCCACTACAAGAAGAAATCGGAGTGTAGTATCAAAGAACTGTTCCGGGTCCTTACATGGTACCAGCTACCCCAGAATGAGAAATCTGCTGCTGCCACCTAACCAGAACCCCCGTTAACCTCAAACCACCCAAGACCATAGACGGAGGGTTAACACACAGTGTATATATATATATATATATATATATATATATATATATATGGATATATATATATGAAAATTATTTCACGAAAGTAACACGTGAAAAATATTTATGATGAATAAAACCACGAAGGAAAGGAAACACAGAATGGTGCTCAAGCGCTTTCGTCTAATGACATCCTCAGGAACACTGAAGTACATAAAGAGTTACAGCCTATATATAGGTTACAGAAAAAAAAAAAAATATATATATATTATATATATATACAATAAACGGAGAAACAAAAAGGATTGTGGGAGGGGCACACAAATTTATAAGGAAAAACTATCGATTTTTAGCACAAGATTAAATGAATTGTTTCCAACCAATGTTATAGATAAAAAAAAAATATATATACAAATTTATACTGGAAATCTGCCCGGGTTTTAGCACTCTGCTCTTTTTGTATATAAAAATGAGTGGTCCGCCTTCAAAAATTTAAACATCGTCAAACATAATTTTGTAACCGTTATTCCCCAACCGTGGATCCAACCTTTGTTTGATGAAATTTACAACGAGTTGCGTCGGAGAACTTCTTCACTTCGTAACATTTTGGATCGAAAAATTAAAAGTCTCATTCGAAATAGTCAGTGGAGTAAAAAAGCAAGCTCAAAGTGTGTTTTGAACCTTTCTTCGAAAAACATTAGTGACGATGCAAAAAGTGCCCTTGGATATGGTATGTCCTTTTTTATTGTTAAAAAACCTTCGGCTTTACAAATTTGTTACAGTCTCGCTTGTTTTGAAAAACAGTGTAATCTCCCTCAGTATTTGTTTAACATAGTTAAAGGCCTTGTTTATAGTGCGGCGAATAGTAATTACGAAGATAACTTTCCTAAACGTTTTCGCAATAGCCTCTCACAATCAAAAAAAGATGGGGAGCTCCATATTACTAAAGCAGAAGGCTAACACCATAGTTATTATGGACAAGGTGGACTACATCAGAAAGATGAACGAGCTTCTCCAGGACCCCGCCACATACAGCAAACTTAGGAAGAACCCGCAGGATGACGTCATCAAATCATTTAATAGTGGCTTGAAACGCATTCTCAAAGATCATAAGGACTTAATTCCGCTTTTCATGTCCACTTCACCTTCTCTGCCCTACCTTTACGGTCTTATTAAAACCCACAAACCTGGCAACCCTACGCGCCCTGTTATTAGCTCGGTGGGCTCTATTACTTATAAACTCTCCAAATGGCTTGTCAAAGTCTTGTCCCCCATTCTCGGAACTATCTCTGATTCACATGTAAAAAATTCCATGGATCTTACTGAAAAATTGAATAATGCACGTACTGAAACTAACGATAGATTGATCAGTTCATTGTTTACAAAAGTGCCGATTGACGATATGCTTGACTTTCTCTCCCGAGAATTACATAAGTATGACCTGCCACTACCTTCACACATTGTTTTGGAACTTATTAAGCTTTGCATCAAAGACTGTAAATTCACTTTCAATAACGAGTATTATCAACAAGTTTTTGGGATGGCCATGGGCAACCCCTTGTCGCCCCTCCTCTCCAATATTTATATGGAGTTTTTCGAAATTACTTACATTCCGAGAATCCTGGGGGTTGGCATCCCTTGGTTGCGGTACGTCGACGATATTTTGTGTATCTGGCCCATGAATCGTGACCTGGATAACTTCCTCCTTCAGTTAAATGATCAAGTCCCCTCCATTAAGTTTACTTTAGAAGTGGAACAAGACAATTCAATCCCATTTTTGGATGTGCGTGTACATAGGGAAAGCCCAGGTTTTAAGTTTAGTATCTATCGGAAAAAAAAAAACAATTTGTCCTACGTACACTTTTACTCGGGAAATGACACCCCCACTAAGAAGGCCATTTTTTCTTCAATGTTTCTCCGCGCCCTTAGGATCGCCAGTCCGGAATACATCGATGCCGAATTAGAAAAAATCAACGGTATTGGAAGTGATCTGTGTTATCCATCTGCGTTTATGGAATCTTGTCTCAACAAGGCAAAACGAACTTTCTATCGTGTCAATAATAACACTCGTACTTTGTAAAAAAATATTTTAGTACTTCCATTTTTACCGGGCTTTTTAGGCATTGCTAATTTACTTAAACTTTTGGATATTAATGTAGTATTTTCATATAACAATATTGTGAAAAATATCATAGTAAAAAATAGCCCTACCAATAATTCAGGCATTATCTATAAAATTGGTTGTAAACAATGTGACTCCTTTTACATAGGTCAGACGGGAAAGGATTTGCACACACGTATAAAACAGCATCAATATTCCGTTAGAACAGGACAGTTGTCCAGTGCCCTTTTTGTCCATTTGTCAGAGTTATCCCATTGTATTGATTGGAATAATGCTTCAGTTTTATTTCACTCTAGCAACATTGTTAATAGAAATATTCTTGAGTCTGCCATTATCCAACTTACAAATAACTTCAACATAAGCAAAGGTCTTTTTCAACTCGATCCTGTTGTTTTGAATTCCTTCAGAACAGATTTAGTTAAGAAAGGTAGAACGCTAAATCTTTGGTAAATTTGTATGCCACCCTAATAACTTTTATTTTTCAATTTTTATATACAAAAAGGTCAGAGTGCTAAAACCCGGGCAGATTTCCAGTATAAATTTGTATATATTTTTTTTTTATCTATAACATTGGTTGGAGACAATTCATTTAATCTTGT
>JAJOZX010010924.1:0-130950 GCA_023014485.1 Bathynomus jamesi
GGATGTGCAGGCGAAGACTTCCACTGTGCGAGAAACGTTCATGAGAGCAGCTAGAGGTTTCACACAGGATGTTGAACTGCATCGCCTCACTCCTCAGACCACGACGAGTATTTTTCCTTTGACAAGAATACATCAGGGAATTTCACAGCAGAAACCCCAGAAATGATGGTCCTCACGTACCTAAAAGATCCAGACACCAACTTCAGAAGTCTTCCCAATCATCCCCTAATTCTAACTATGCTTATGAAATTCAACACCATGTTGCATTCATGAGCACCATTAGAACGACTGTTTTCCTTTGCTGGGCTGATTCATTCACCTAGGAGAGGGAGATTATCCGACAAGCTTTTTGAGAGGCTGGTGCTGATGAAGGCCAATATCCGCAATCCGTAGTTAACTGCTGAAAGCTAGGACTTCTTACTTCGTGTGGGCTTTATGCTTTTGATGTTAATTGTTAAGCTAATTTTTGCAATCATTGGTAGCTTTACTTATCATTAATTCATTACATTGTTACTTATCTGGAGCATTTTTGGTAGACAATGGAGTCTCAATTTCTAAAAAGGATCAGGTCAGTGGAAAAAATAGGTATTTAGAAATGTATTTGAGATGTATTTAAATACATAGTGGAAGTATTGTATTTAGTATTTAATTACATTCCTTTTACCTGTAATGTATCTTGTATTTAATTACAATTTAATAAGAGTAAGGTATTTAGTATCTAAATACATTTGAATGTATTTACGCTCATCTTTGTCGATTTCTTCAAGAATGCACTTAGTTGTGCTAGAAGCAGATCTATCTTTTAGTTCTACAAAACCATGGAATTTTTCCACTATTTCAATACCCATGACAAACCGCAATATAATAACAAGTTGTAATATAGTGGAAAAATCCGTGGTCTCATCAGTCTGAATTGACACGAACACTGCTTCAATGACTTTCTCATGTAGAGCATCTTTATAAACGGAAAGCATACAGTCCAGCAACTCATTTTGGATAATAGCAGAAGTGTGTTTTGAAACAGTTGCATTTTGTAAATGTTCGTGCAACTGACTCTCTAATTTGGCAAGTTCACTAAAAAGAGCAAGTTCTTGGTTGCCACAAAATTTTAAACAGTCGATAATTCTAGTTAAAACCTGCCTATTCCTGTCTACTAATTCGTTATGCAGTTGGACTGAAATCTTATGCCCTAATTCTAACTGCGTTGCAATATTCACTTTTCCAAGTAAATTTGTCTTTAACACAATTACCGATGTGACAAGAAGTTTGTTCATGTGTTTTTATTCTTTCTGAGAGGTGTTTCAGATCTTTTACACCATTACAGTCCAAGCAAGTTCACCTCTAAACAACAAACAATTGAAATAGTATAAACTTTTATGATTTTCACTAGCTATTAGCCATGGCTTTCTGTTATACCATTTAACATTAGATGTTCCCTTGCTATTCATAATAATGATTGCAGATAGTGATGCAGATATCAATGACAGTATTGTATCATGTTTCGCAAAAGACACAAAGCTATGCAAGGAAATATTGAACGAAGGTGACATACAAAAATTACAAAACGACATTGAAACATTATTCCATTCAGCAGAAGACAACAATATGAGGTTCAACGAAGAAAAATTCCAACTTCTCAAGATATGGTAATAAAAAGGAGTTACAGAATAAAGGGTACAAAACTCTGCAAGCCAAACAGATAACACCAAATGCAGTCAGGGATCTTGGAGTAATAATGTCGTCCGATGCAGAATTCAGAGAGCACTATAACATCAAAATCTCCAGCACACCGACCTGAATAACTTCAAGAACCAGCTGGACAGTATCCTGTGCATAGTCCCTGACCAGCCATGCATGGCTGGCTACGGGGGCAGGAGGAGATCAGACAGCAATTCCCTGCTTCACCAAATCCCGCAAATGAGGAGGGATGGTGCAGAGGGGTCGACCATAGGTCGATCCTGAACCGTCGTTCGAACTCACATAAAGTAAGTAACAAAGTAAGTATATATATATATAATATATATATATATACACACACACATGTGTGTGTGTGTGTGTGTGTGTGTGTGTGTGCGCGCGCGCGCGCTAATAAAAGTGTAATTTTTTCAACGTTTCTAAATACTTCAAAGTCTATTTCAGTTCTGTGAATGGGAATTAATTCCTCGAAGAAAAATTGAGAAGGATGATGATTAATTTAGATTCGAACGCGTTATTGCATTCATAATCATTAAATATATAATTTAAATTAATTAAGAACATTCATAAAATACTTTTAGATGAAAGCAGAAGTTAACTAATTAATTAATACAATAAGGGAATTCATTACACAATATTCTTTATAATTATCTCATGTCAGTCATCTCTCTCTCTCTTTTTTCCTCATATATATATATATATATATATATATATATATATAATATATGGGATGAATTTCACATTTAAGCACGTGAAATGAATAAATTAAATAAACCCACAAGGAAAAAGAAAAAATTATTCCAAGGCCTTTCGTGTATTTAGCAGTACACCTCGTCAGGGAATTAAGGGAGAAGGCGAGATGACGAAAATATATACATATGTACAACGGAACAGAGAAATTAAAGAGATTAGCACATGGTTAACAAGCGTTGATTAAAGGCAAAAGCCATTTTAACAAAATATTGTCAATTTTATACATTCCCGCACTGTTATGTACATTTTTATTCTGATTATCATCTTTCGAAAAATCTTCATCTCTGTTATGTTTCTTAGAGCAATGAGAGTTGTCAGTCCTGAATTTTTAGATTCCGAGTTATGCAATATCATGAATATTGGTACTAAATTATGTTATCCTATTTCATTTCTAGATAACTGCCTTAGGAAAACTAAGAATAGGTATTATAATAGTGTAATTGTAAGTAAATTTGAGCATAAAAATATCCTCAGCCTACTTAACCATGTAAATTTTAAATAGCTTCAGACCTTACTTAAAACAATTAGTATCAACGTAGTCTTTAAGTATAATAATACAGTTAAATCTCGCCTAATAAAGAATAGCCTGGATAATGCGGTTGGTTGTGTATATTCGATCGGATGTACACAATGTAACTCAGTATGTTAGGTCAAACGGGAAAAACTTCAGATATCAGGGTAAAACAGCATAAATATGCGTGTAGAACAGCAAATAATTCTAATGCATTGTTTAACCATAGGTACAGATGTAATCATAGTATCAAGTGGGATAGTTCAAAAGCGCTCGTTAAAAATAACAGTGTGGGAATGTAGAAAATTGACAATATCTTGCTAAAATAGCTTTTGCCTTTAATCAACTCCTGTTAACCATGTGCTGATCTCTTTTATTTTTCTGTTCCGTTGTACATATGTATATATTTTCGTCATCTCGCCTTCTCCCTTCATTCCCTAACGACGTGTACTACTAAATACACGAAAGGCCTTGGAATAATTTTTTCTTTTTCCTTGTGAACTTGCATCATATACAGTATATATATATATAAGCATTTTAAGACTCGGAGGCCATCTGAGCATGATAAAAATGGCTTCATAATATTTCTCAAGACACTAACGGAATTCCATAAACGTTCATAACCCTTCGCATATTGGACGTAATGGTTAAGAGTGGGATCTTAACCATTACGTCCAATATGCGAAGGGTTATGAACGTTTATGGAATTCCGTTAGTGTCTTGAGAAATATTATGAAGCCATTTTTATCATGCTCAGATGGCCTCCGAGTGTGAAATTTTTCAGAAAGTAGGTCAGTACATATAATATAGTTCCCTATAATTTGGTTATACCAAAATTTAATACACAGGACAGGCTCACCCACTCACTATATATACTCATATATTAGCGATGTACCAATTCCAAAATTTAGCCGATGCCGATTCTTTGCTTATATTTTAAAAAATCAATTCCCTTCATAAATTGTACTAATCTAATGTGAAACTTCCAATTTTCATATTTTTACATTTCATATTTGTTTAAACGCTTTTTCTTAGCTCACTCCACAATACACAGCACCAGAATTTGTTACTCATACACCGTAGCTAAAATGATGTTAAAAAGTTTTATTACTCAGTAAAATGATAAAATAATTTTATTTTAGTTTCATATATTGAGTACCAATATTTAAAGTAATTGGTTTTCCTTATGTTCAACATATTTTCTTTCTTCAACAATGTAAACAACAACAAAATTTTTCATAACAATTTCAAGTCCCTGATGGCCATTTGAAATAAAAAAGGATTATAATATGGGTTTATAAAATTATTAAAATACTTAAATAAAGTTAACATAAGATGGTTTAATATATAAATTATGAAGAGTACAACTTAATACAGAATTATTATTAATATAGAGGGGGAGATTACAAAAGTTTATTATATAAGCAGAGCCTTCGGCTCACTGCCCTACGGGCACTGCTTGTGCTTCGCAAACTCGCCTACGGCGAGGGCTCCTTCCGTGCTTGGGTTACCCCTTTGGGGGGAGGTCATTCTCCCTCCCCCAAAACCCCCTCACCCCCTTTATGCAACTTGGGGGCTAACACCCCTCCCTCATTGCCCCAACCCCTCCCCCATTACCACACCCTTCTCCCCCATTACCCCCACCCATTTCCCCCATTACCTTACCTCCACCCCTCTCCCCATTTACCCCCACTCTTCCCCCATTACCCCCAGGGGGGAAGGGGATGGCACCTTGCAACAATTGATCAACATTGCAATTGCATATACGTATTTTCATTTTAAATTTTTTTTCCACTTTTTCATGTATTTTTTTTATTAGTATAGGATTTAGAGATTAGTTAACCAAAGAAAATGTAAATTTATGGGCAACTCAACTTATTAAGCTTTGCCTTTTTAGTGAATGCAAAATATTTTTATATAATTACACTTTAAAATTAGTATAAACTATCATAAATAGTGTTTTTGTCTGTTAAATTTTCCATAAGTATAGATTTTGTTTTGTAATAAAAATTTTAAAATTTCAAAGAATCGGTAAGAGAATCGGTTAAATTTGACTAATGCTGATGCCGCTTAATCGGTACACCACTACTAATATATATATCTATATATATATATATATATATATATATATACTGTATATAAGTAACGATTACCAAATACAGAATTTCTTAACAAAGAAATCACTGAAAGATGGATTGATCTTCCACGACACGACAAAATGAGCGTTATTTTCCCGTCCTTATGGCATAAAATTCCATCTCAGCTTCTTTTCAGAAGAATCGGTGCATCGGCTTCTCGCCAAAAACATACTAAAATGAACCTTATTTGTTTGTGAAATAAACAAGTTTATTGTTTCTCTCAAGTATGTTCATTTAATTTTAGTCCTTTTAACCACTGAAACCTTAAATATTGCATATCAAAAGTTTAAAAGTCAACTATTCCTAATAATTCATATTCTAAATAGAATTGATGCAAAATTCGATCTTTATATAATAGAAAATAGGTTTTATCATTGAGGAACTGATCATTTGTTCGATTGAATGCAGTTTTCGATTCCGCTTTTGGCTGTTTCAAAACCGGTTGAGGACAAATGGAAACTAGATAGATGTGGTTGAGATGTCAAGCCGTCTTTAATTAATTTCAATCTTCATAATAATAATTCTTTAGGTAATATTTCTTTATTAATAATTATTTATTTAATAATAATCAATAATTCTTTAATAATAATTCTTCTTAATAATAATAATAATTCTTTAGGCCTATAATTGTTTAATTAATTATTCTTCGAAGTAGTGGGACACGTGATCGTAAAAACAATGACAACTTTCAATATGGTATATTTTGTAATGTGTACTTGGCCTGTGGCTGTGAGAGGAAGTGTCGTGTTTTTTACAAAAAATACAGTTTCAAATGATGTGATATGTGAATTGAAAATAAAAACATTTAGTGCTCGCACTTTTAATAAAAAAGCGCGCATAATAAATCAAGGTAGGCCTACACCAAATTTAAATTTGACAAAAGTAAACAAAGGTTTTACCAAAAAATTTAACACTGAACTTTATGAAAGTGTACATTGGTTATGTGGTAGTAGTTCAATAAACAAATTGTACTGTTGTACGATGATTTAAATAACTTGCATACCGCAATTGCTCGTCATGAGAAGTCTGTGCACCATTTAGGAGCCTATTAATTGCAAAGAGTTTGGAAAGGACAGAATTGATTTACAACTTGATAAGCAGAAGGAAACTGCTATTATCAAAACACAATGAAGAAGTAAAGAAAAACAGAGAAATCTTGAAGAGAGTAATTAGGATAACATTTTTTCGTATGCAAGAAATTGCATTTTGCGGCCACGATGAAAGTGAATCGTCTGCAAATCGTGGAAATTATATTGAGTTAGCATTTTGTATGGCTGATTTTGATGAAACACTGCAAAACCATCTAAAAACTGCCACCGTTTTTAAAGAATTATCGTCTACCATACAAAACGATCTAATTGAATCAATAAGTACAGTTGTCCTTAATGAAATTAAAAACGAACTTAAAGAATGCATGTACTGTATGTTGCTATTTTGCTGGATGAAACGTCCGATGTGAGTTCTTTTTCTCAACTTTCAACTGTTGTACGTTATTAATTACAGTGGGGACATTTGTGAAAGGTTCCTAGGATTTACTGACGTCAGTAAAGATAGAAATTCTCAGGCTATTTCTGCTTTAGTTACAGAACATTTAAAAGAACTTGACCGCTTGAAAAAATTAATTGCACAAACATACGATGGGGCAGCTGTTATGTCAAGTGAACTTAATGGTGTTCAAGCAAAGATTAGAGAGTCTGCACCCGAAGCTGTTTTTATCTACTGTTACGCCCACAAACTTAATCTTGTTTTAAGCCAAGCTGTTTCCCCATATTCCAAAGTGTAATACATTTTTCTCCACCTTAGGAGATTTGCCATCATTTTTTAGCAGTTCCACAAAGTGAACATCATTGCTTGATGATATTGTAGGGAAACGGTTTCCGAAGCTTGCCCCTACAAGATGGAATTATTCTTCTCGATTGGTAGAGACAGTCAAAGAAAATAAAAAAGATTTAAAACGGCTTTTTAATCATATTCTCGAAAATCCAAAACATTTTGATGAGAAAACCAAAAATGACGGAAGAGGACTTTCAGCAGCATTTAAAAGCTTTGATTTTGATTTTTTATTACAAGTGTTTGCTTCAGTTTACCCGTTTATTGAATATCTTTTCAAAATAGTGCAAACGAAAGCTATGGATATTACATTTTGTTCAATAACAATTAAAAAACAATTACTAAATTTCAAGAAATGAGAGAAATTTTTTTTGATCCAGGAAAACAACCGATTTATCTCCCGAAACAATTTATCGACAGCTTTTTTAAAATTTTAGATACTATAAATATGCAAATGAAGGAACGATTCAAGTCCATGGACAGTCGAATTCATAGAACTTTTGGACTGCAAAAGATTTAAGCATTTTGAAGCTGAATTTCCAGAAAGACCTTTTCGATCTCTGAAAAGTAACTAAAATTCATTCTTCAATTTCGCTCATTTGAGATCAGAATTAACTGTGTTATATTCTCACAAAAGCTTTGCCAAAAACAAGTTACTTAAATATCTACTAGCAAATCAAATGCATGAAGGATTTCCGCAAGTACATGGTTTAATGAATTTGGTTTTAACTTTACCAATTTCAACTTCATCTGTAGAACGATCTTTTTCTGCACTAAAAAGAATAAAAACTTATTTGCGAAATGCACAAAGTCAAGTGAGGTAGTCAAATCTCTACTTGATTTTAATTGAAAAGTCTTGTTTAAGAAAATTGATGGAGAAAAGAGAACATTTTTGCAACATAGTCACTGAAGAATTTTGCAAAAAAACTCGGAGGGTGGATTTTCAGTTCAAATAAATAATTTTGAATAAAAATTCCTGGCAAGATTTTATGTATAATTTGATAAGTAATGTTACATTTTTTTGGCCTGTTTTTGAGCACTTTCTAATCACTTTTTTTGAAAACATGCAATTTATAGGTTATTATTTCTCCATAATACTTCTTTTTAAGAAAAAAAAAAAAAAATTTTACAAATTTTTTTCGGAATTTTTCTTTACTTTTTTTTTTTTTACTTAAATCGACTCTTTTTATTGGAGGGTGGGGGTAATAAGAACCTATAAAGGGCATTTTTTGAAAAAGGTGATTGGGTCCAACAGCAGTCCAACTGCAGCTAATCTGGAAAATTCCCGAAGATATGATATGTTAAATAAATCCTGTTAGAATGTTAGAAAATGCTTCTGAAAATACAGAAAAGCGTTGGCTTCCGGGCTCTGTCCGGACCCCGCTGGGGGAGCTACCGCTGACCCCAGACCCCCTAGCTATTAGGCTCGTGCCTACGGCACTCGCAATTGGTTTTGTGCTGATTTATGTTTTTAAATTTGTTTGCATGCTAGATGAAAAGTTTACCAGTCGCCACTGATATATATGCAGAAAGATGAGAAGAAAAAGAAGAGAGTCAGAAACAAGATCCAAAGTTTTCTTGATGCCTGAACACTGCGTTTGAAAAATTAGAGGTCATAAACGGGAAAAGATGGGCTGAGGAAGACTGTTCCAGAATTGCTGGTTGAGTAGATGAAAGACTAAGAATACCGATGAACCCTTGCATCAGAAAGTTGGACAGAAAAGGAATAAAAATGTGTCGAAAGGCGGGTACTGCGTGCTCTCCTTAAAGGAGGAGGCATGCAGTTCAGTTAGAGAATGCGGAAGAGTAGTGTCCGTTATAATGGCGACAGTAGAGAGAGAGTGAGGCAACATTACGGCGAAGAGAGAGGGATTGAAGACAGTCAGTCAGAGGTAAGGAATTGATGAGAAAAAAGCCTTTCATTCAATCCGGTCAAGTAGAACATATGAAAAGCGTACTCCGTACAGGTGCGGACAAAACCCCTGCACAGAGACAACAACTAAGTGGTGTGAAAAAACTGCGGAGCCGGTATAGCACACCTAACCTCACAGACAGACAGACAGACAGACAGAGTATATGTGATCTTTCCAAGAAAGATCTCTCGAAAAGGAAACACCAAAAATGTTAAGAGAAGAGGAAGGATTGAGTTGTGTGGTGTTGAAGGTAAGGGGATAGTCGTGTGGAAGATTGTGACGAGTAGACAGATGAAGTAATTGAGTTTTCGTGTCATTGATGTGTGACTTAAAAGATCATTAATAAATAAAAGGAAAAGAGTGGGTGATAGGACAAAGCCCTGAGTAACACCACTATTAATAGTTTTAGAAGAACAGTGGCAATTTATAACCGCAGCTATAGATTGGCCAGAAAGGAAATCAGAAATGAAGATACAGACAGAAGGATAGAAACCGAAGAAGGGCAGTTTGGAAATTAAGGATTTGTGCCAAACTATCTAAAACTTTTGAAGTGTGCAGCGCAACAGCAAAAGTTTTACCGAAATCCCAAAAGAAGGATGACTAAGAGTCAGAGAGATATGCAAGAAGACCGCCAGCAGAGTGACCCTTGCGGAACCCATACTGTCGATCTGAAAGAAGAGTGTGAGTAGAGAGGTATTTAAGAGGAGTCTTCCTATTAAGTATTGATTCAAAAACTTTATAAAGGCAAGAAATCAAAGTAACTGGACGATTGTTAGAGGGTTGAGAGCGGTCACCCTTCTTTCGGACAGTCTGAATGAAAGTGAACTTCCAACAGGAAGGAAAAGTACCAGATGAAAGACAAAGACGAAAGAGTTTGTTTAGGTAGGGTGTCAACACAGAAGTACGGTTCTTGAGAACAGAAAAGGCCCCGTCAGGACCGTACGCCTTCCTAGAATTTAGCCCAGATAGGGCAGAATAAACATCTTTGGGGAGATTCTAATTTCAGACATAATTAAGTCAGAGGGTGGAGGAGATGGAGGAACAGCACCGGAATATGGAATGTATGCTTCCATGCCCGAGAGAATTATCTCCGTGATGGCACAGCGCGCTCGGAGGAGCCCCGGCCACGGAAGCAGTAATCGTTCCATGGGAACTCACAGAAGTACTGCCTAAGTGCCTCCCAATCAGCGGCGCTCAAATTCCGAAGGCACCTCCTCTTGGGAGGATCCAAAGGCAGAACTGGAACGAAAGGACAGGAAACAGATATAAGATTGTGGTCGAAGGAGCCCAACGGAGAAAAAGGTTGACAGAGTAAGAAGAAGGATGAGTAGTGAGAAATAAATCCAGAATGTTGTGCCCGTTTCCAAGGCAATTGACATGCGAGTAGAGTGCTGTACAATCTGCTCTATGTCATTCAGGGTAGAGAAATCGTAAGCTAGTTTACTAGAGATATCATTGAAATGGGAGGAAAGCCAAAAGTGGTGGTAAACATTGAAATCTCCTAAAATGGAGATTTTGGAGAAAGGAAAGTAGGATAGAATGTATTCCACTTTATTAGTGAGGTAGTCTAAGAGGTTTGGATAGTCAGTAGAATTAGGAGAAAGGTAGACAGCGCAGATGTACTTAGTTTGAGATTGGCGATTAAGCCGTAGCGAGAAGGTGTAAAATTCGGAAAATTCAGTTTCGGGGATACGAGAGCAAGTTAGGTCGTTGCGTACATATATACAACACCCATCTTTGGGATGAAACTGAGGATAGAGAAAGTGAAATTGAGTGTAAAATAGGATGGCACAGAAAAGTGGCTGCTGTTTGTTTACACAAAGTGAAGTTTCGGTGAAGAAGAGAATACAAAGAATACGAAGGACACCAAACAGTAACAGACCGGCTGGTCCCTACGAGGCAGTCTGTTGAAGAAGGAAGGTTAAAAGAAGTATGAAAATTTAAAGTCGAGTGAAAGTTTTAAAGCAAAACAGAGAAAAGAGGTTGAAAGGAAGGAAAGAAATTTAAGGGTAAAGTAGCCCGTCGCTGCACTCTCTCCATTCTGCCTCTGTCCTGTCGTAAAAATGGGGACCAGAAGTGAACGCAGTATCGTTGGTGGGGGCGCACTAAGGAGTTATACAATGTTATTGTTTTCTCAGACTTAATTCAAATGATCTACCAATAAATCCTAAGATTCTATTTGCTTTTCTGACTGCTTCGACACATTGCTTACTCTGTTTAAGAGTGTCGGCAACAATAATACCAAAATCTTTCTCTTTCATAACATTTGTTAGTGTCTTGTCGCGCATAAAATACTTTTCTTTAACATTGTTTCTGCCGATATGCAGCGTTTTAAATTCATCTGCATTAAATTTCATTTGCCAAATTTCCTCCCACTCGAGTAATTTATTAATGTCTTCTTGAATCTGCAAACGTTCTGCCGCTGATTTTGTTCGTCCCCCTATTTTGGTATCATCCGAAAATTTTGAAATTATACTCTTAATTCCCAAGTCGATGTCACTGATATGCAGTAAATAATAAAAAGAACTGATCCCAGAACTGATCCCTGAGGCACGCAGCTAGTTACACTCTTCCAGTTCGATGCTTTGCCATTAATGAACACTCTTTGTTTACGTTCACTAAGCCAATTTTCGATCTACTGTATTTGTGAACATTACCTTCAATTCCGTGAGAATAAAATTTGTGTAATAATCTTCTATGTGGCACTTTATCAAACGCTTTTTCAAAATCGAAATATATAATATCTACTGCTTTACTCTCGTCATATTATTTACAATATCATTAAAGAAGTCGAGCAAATTAGTAAGAGAAGAACGATTACGTCGAAAGTCGTGTTGAGAATCTTTGATTAATTTATTAATTTCTAAGTGATTAACTATTTTGTCCCGAACGATCGTCTCCATAATTTTACCATCAACTGAAGTCAGACTAATGGCACGATAATTTCCCGGAAGCGATTTGTCCCCTTTTATAAATATTGGTGTAATGTTTGCAAATTTCCAATCGATTGGAACTTCTTCAGACTGTAACGGTTTATTATTATTATTATTATTATTACTGAATATACCGGGTGGGCCAAAAAAAAACTATTACCCAACTTTTGAAAAAATATTGTGGCTCACCCTGTATATTGATCTTACTGCTGAGGCCGTATGTTGTACCCATACTTTTACTCTTTCAAACGCTGGCTTTGAATCTAGATTCAACGCTCCAGGAGTAGAGGTACAGGCTCACAACTGGAGGGAGGTATCAGAATACGGTGCTCAATTAAAAGGCGGTCAAAGTCAGCAACTGATACTTTCAGATGACAGTCAGTTTCTCCATAAATAATTAATTTCCCTAATTTTTACACAAAATAATTAATTTATTTCCTTTTCCATTTCAGACCATCATTCTGCTATAGTTGGTGAACAAGTCATAACATAATGAAATACTCTTTGGAAGATGAAGCATTGATTTTGAACCTGCGTAAGGAGAAACACTTGGGTACAAAACGAATAAAGAAAGTTTCCAAATAAACGATGGACGATACCTGAACTTCAATATCTCATAAAGAAAACCGATATCACAAGGTCGACCAAACGAAAAGAAGGCAGTGGAAGGCCAAAAACATCACGTACTGAGGAAAATTGACTGACACGGTTTCATCCATGATATGCAGTGAAGAAGAACGGCCCAACACGCACAAGTCCGTTAGAAAAATTTAAAAAACTACTGGTCTTCTCGCTCTAGTGTTCGTCGTATAGTAAATGATGATCTGGGTCTTAAATGTTTTAAAAGAGTCGAAGTTCATAAGCTCTATGCATCAAATAAGCAAGCAAGAGTTGAAAAATGTCGTGCTCTGTTAGATCGATTCCCAGACAGAGAAGTGTCGAAAATATGGTTCAGCGACGAGAAGACCTTTACGGTTGCTTCAACAATAAACACACAAAATGACCGAGTTTATGGAAGACAGGACAAAAAATCTATCAGTCTAGATCGACTTTGCAGGGAACGTCCGCATTTTTCTCAAAAAGTCATGGTTTCCATGTTTATTTCAAAGTTAGGGAAGTCAGAGATTGTTTTTGTTGATCAAAATGCCAAAATGACTGCTGCTTATTACCAAGAAAAAATCTTTGATGCGGTACTGCCGTCGATAAGGGAGAAGTCAAGGTTGCAAGCGTGCATTGATAATGGAGGAGGACACATTCCGCATAATCTTGAACTCAATTAGGTAACTGTATAGAAATAGAAAGTTTTTCCACCTGTGTCTGTATAACAGCGAATTACAAAATAATGGTTATAGTTAGCAAAAATCCAATTTCACCATGAGATAGACCATGAAATTGTATACAGGACACATATATTGATTGTACAAATAACATTTGATAAAGACAAAATTATATTGTTCAAAATCAGGGTAATAGTTTTTTTGGCTCACCCTGTATATGTGAGAGGAGAGTATTGCGCAGTTCATTTCTTTAAGTATCCTAGGGTAGAGCTCATCTGACCCGAGAGTTTTATTGGGATCAATTTTATCTATGGCCGAAAGTACTTCACTTTCACTAATGGTAAAATTTTGATGTCTTAAATGATCATTAGTAAAGACGGAAAAGAATAATTTATTTAACACTTCCGTCATTTGTAAGTCATCATAAATTTTTACATTGTTTTCGCCTGCAAAGCTATCATACTTTTTTATTCCTAACATAATTGTAGAATTCCTTCGGATTCGATTTAATTTAGTTCACGATACAGGGTGTACATAAAGTCAGGATCTATTTTTGTGAAGCACTTGGAAATTATATGGAATTCAATCATAAAATGATAAAGTGGTAACATTTATTAAATAATTAAGAGTAGGATTCGACGTGACGCCCATCAGTATCCCTGCACAGCTCAAATCGTTCCGCAGCATTTCTAAACACATTCTGGAGCATTTGCGGGGTTATGTTATCTGCAGCAGTTCGTATACGTGTACGTAAGTTTTCAAGACTCGTAATCTTCGTCTGATAGACGTGCGATTTGATAAAGCCCCATGCAAAGAAATCTAAAGGGGTTAAATCTGGTGATCTCGCTGGCCAAAGTCTGTTGCTTCCGCGTCCGATCCAGAGATTTGGAAAACGTCCATTTAGATAATCCTGAACAATTTTGGCATAGTGACAAGGAGCACCATCATGTTGATAGACGACGGGAATAGGATTGTTAGTACCGTCGTCTATCAACATGATGGTGCTCCTTGTCACTATGCCAAAATTGTTCAGGATTATCTAAATGGACGTTTTCCAAATCGCTGGATCGGACGCGGAAGCAACAGACCTTGGCCAGCGAGATCACCAGATTTAACCCCTTTAGATTTCTTTGCATGGGGCTTTATCAAATCGCACGTCTATCAGACGAAGATTACGAGTCTTGAAAACTTACGTACACGTATACGAACTGCTGCAGATAACATAACCCCGCAAATGCTCCAGAATGTGTTTAGAAATGCTGCGGAACGATTTGAGCTGTGCAGGGATACTGATGGGCGTCACGTCAAATCCTACTCTTAATTATTTAATAAATGTTACCACTTTATCATTTTATGATTGAATTCCATATAATTTCCAAGTGCTTCACAAAAATAGATCCTGACTTTATGTACACCCTGTATATAGCTCACAGTTGCGCTTACTTTTTCTAATAAGTTTTTTGCTTCGCCTTCTCAATAGCTTGTAAGCATTTTCATAGGACAAATTATTTGTTTCTTCAAATTTAAAATACGCTTTTCTTTTTAACGTGAAGCTACTTTTAATTTCAGCATTCCACCATTTAGGTTAAACAGACTTTGCCAGTTTCTTTTTACGTAATGAGATCTTACTTGATTCTAAACGTTTACAATAATTATTAGGTGAGGTTTAGAGGAGAAGAGGTGGTGTTCAACAAATTGGGAATTTGAGGAAAGGCCACGAATGTTGCAGAAGTTTATGGAAAGTGAACCAGGCAGAAGCCCAGGATATCTCGAATGGGCCGTAGCAGAACCAATTCCACTGCCCGGGACTGCATTCCCGATATTCACAGCGGGGAGCCAGAAGTGGGAATATTTATTGTCCCCACTTCTGGGGAGAATAAATCGTCTTGAAGGGCCTCAGAGTCCCCAAGGGACAGTGACAGGACAGTGACAGGAGCGACGGGAGTTCCAGCACTCACTGTCTCCTGCCCAACATTCTCCCGGAGTACTTCCCTGATCGATTGGTGACTACAATCGCCTCCTATAAAATCTCCTAACTCTGTAATGAACGAACGCATTTCCTGAGCTCTCTGATACTGCATCTACTTTTGCATATTGCTAAGAATTTTACTTTTGGAAAGTTTTTAATTTTATATACTTGCGTATAGTTAAGTAATTGAATATTAGTGGTTTTTAGCGATTTAGAAGTTTTCATAGCGTGCCGGCTTAATTTAGTTTGAACTTGTGACGGTTATAAACTAATTTTTAAGTGCGCGATGCCGTCGCAGAAAGCGTCGTGTGTTAGGTTTAGGGTAAACCGGTGGTATTCGGAATTTAAAGATTAAAACGGCGGTCCTATGGCGATTACCGAGAGATCAGTTTGTTTCTTTTGCGAGTTAATGGAGGAAATAGTTGACATAAAACGCAGTGTACGTGAGGTAACGGAGAGACTTGCAACGCTTGATGAGGGCAGGGGTAGGGCTACGGTTGACGAAAACCGAACCAATACTAACGTTGAAGACGTTAGTAATTTGAAGGGTGAGGTGCGTAAACTAGTTTCTAGTTTAGGTAGCTTGTCGGGAAGGTTGGATAGAGTTGAGGACGGAGTTAAGGTTGGTCCGAGAGTAGTAGATGGGGAGGGATTTAGAGAAGTTAAGAGTGGAGCTAGGCCGCGTACGTTAGGTCATAGGAATCCCCCCCCTATCGAGGTTTCGAACCCTTTCGCCCATTTGGAAAGGGACGTGAATGAGGGGAAACTATTTTAATTGAGGACTCTTTAGTGCGTCGCATGGACAAAGAGTTCGTTGAACGGCATCCAACCAAGAGGAGGGGGGTCTGTCTCCCAGGGGCCAGGGTTGATAGAGTTAGAGATGAAGTGGATAGGATTGACGTTGCCTCCAGTCACTCGATGTTGGTGACGATGGTAGGAGGCAACGACTCGTATAGGCCCGATATGAGAGTGCCTGACCTTTTGGAGAGATATAGGGGGTTAATTAGGTCCCTGAAGGTGAGGTCAGATAGGCCTTTAGTTCTAGGTATTACCCCTAGGCACGGGTTGGGTCTTAGGATTACGTCAAAAACAATATTTTTGAATAATAAATTAGAAGAGATTTGTGCTGAGGAAAATGTACCCTTCGTAAAGCTGCGGTCCGAATTCAGTGATCCTAGCCTTTTTATAAAAGATGGGGGTGCATTTTAATGAAATAGGTAATGCTAGGCTAGGTAGGTTAATAGCGAAAACGTGCGAAAGTTGTATAGGTCGAAGCCGCCTTTAAACGTTGTGGGTCCGGGGAACGCAGGGTCCGACGTGAAAAATAGTTTAAAACGCCGGCCCGTGGTAAAAAATAACTTAAACGTCTTTTATTGTAACGCGCGTAGTATTAGAAATAAATTAAACGAATTTAAGGCGATAATTTATTCCGGCAACTACGATATAGTTGCTATCACTGAAACATGGTTAAATACCGTGACTCGGGACTTGTTGGGGGAACTTGATATACCGGGTTTTAAACTCTTTACTAATGATAGGTTACATAGGTTTGGTGGCGGCGTTTTGCTGTACATTCGTAATTCCTTTCGGGCTATCGAGGTTAAGATAGATTTTCCGGCAGCAATTAATGCGATATGCGTTGAAGTTAGGGCGCGTAGTATTAGTTTTAATTTTGTTGCTGTTTATAGACCTCCCGTTCAACCCTTCGACACCGATAGTAAATTTTACTCACTTCTTGGTAACTTTATTGACAATCGGAATAGTATAATTGTCGGAAACTTTAACTGCCCTAATGTTAATTACGAGACTTTTACTGCTAATGAGGAGGGTTTGAGATTGATTGAGTTCATGGAGAATAATTTTTTACGACAGATAGTTACCGAACCAACGCGTGGTGACAATATTTTAGATTTGGTGATGACGAACGGCGAAAATATAGTCGATAGTTTAGAAGTAGGCGAGAGTTTAGGATGTAGTGATCATCAAATTCTTAGGTTTAGGTTATCGATAGAAAACACTAAGGATAGTAACGTAATAGAAGTCCCTGATTTTCGAAGCGCTAATTTTGATAGTTTTGCGGATAGGATGAGAGTAGTGGACTGGGATAACTTATTTATGGGTAATGACACAAATTTTCATTGGGAGGCGTTTAAAGAAAGTTTTATGAATATTGAAAGGGAGTTTATTCCTCGTAGGCCCAAGCGCGCTAGAAATCATGGTAGGCCCAAGTGGTGGACTAGGGAAATAGGCGAGTTCATAAACGAGCGTAACATTGCGTATAGACTAAATAAGCGCAATGGCACGGCAGCTAACTTTAATAGATATATCGAGCTTAGACGTCAGGTTAAAAGATCAGTTAGGAATGCTAAGCGTAATTTAGAGATACTTATAGCTGCGGATAGTAAACATAATCCAAAAAAGTTTTGAATACGTCAATAATCGTAAGCCGATAAAAGATAACATAGGCCCTCTAGTGGATGTTAACGGCGCTTTGGCTTCTGACGCTCAGGCGATGGCGGGTATTTTCAATAACTTTTTTGCGACAGTTTTTACCGTAGAAGACGTAAATAATGTCGCCGACGTGGACGATATCGTTCCATTTAATAGCGACACTATTTTGGATGAAATAACTGTTTACGAGGGTGAGATTGCGCATTATATCGATAGGCTAAAAGTTACCAAGGCTCCAGGCCCTGACGCCTTTTATCCCAGACATTTGAAAGATTTGAAAGACGTTATCGTAGGCCCCTTAACGAAGATTTTTAATCAGTCACTCGAAACGGGGATTATTCCTGAAGACTTCAAATTAGCTAACGTCACGCCCATTTTTAAAAAAGGCAACCACACGGTACCTAGTAATTATAGGCCCATTAGCTTAACGACAATTGTAGGTAAACTTTTGGAATCCGTAGTTAGGGATCGTATCATCGATCACTTAGAAAGTGGAGATTTGATTAATAGTAGTCAGCATGGGTTTCGACGCCATAGATCTTGTTTAACTAATTTGTTAGAATTTTATAACGAAATAGTGCGCGAATACGATAGGCATAGAGCGGCTGACGTTATTTATTTAAATTTTAAAAAGGCGTTCGATACAGTTCCGCATAGAAGATTAATTGCGAAGGTAAAAGCGCACGGTATACGCGGTCAGGTAGCTAACTGGTTAGAAGAATGGCTTCATGCTAGAAGACAGAGGGTCGTTGTTAATGGTAGTGAATCGGGGTGGTTGGATGTAGGTAGCGGTGTCCCACAGGGTTCAGTGTTAGGCCCATTGCTATTCGTAATTTACATTAACGACATAGATGTAGGATTAACTAGTAACGTGTCAAAATTCGCGGACGATACTAAAATAGGCGGTAAGGTTGTTAACGAGGACGATAGAAATAGGCTCCACGATGATGTAAATAGGATTATTGGGTGGACGGATAAGTGGCAGATGCAATTTAACGTAGACAAATGTAAAGTTTTGCATGTAGGTTCTCGTAACAATAATTACACGTACACGATGGATGATAGAGAATTAGCGAGCGTTGACGAGGAAGTAGATTTAGGCGTACGCGTATCTAAGGATTTAAAAGTTAGGAACCAGTGCCTGGAGACTTGCGCAAAGCTAATAGGATGTTGACTTAATAGCGCGTTATTTCGAATTTAAATCGAAGGATATTATATTGCCCCTTTACAAGTCCGTAGTCAGGCCTCATTTAGAATATGCCGTTCAGTTTTGGTGCCCGTATTTGCGTGAGGATATTGATAGGTTAGAAAGGGTTCAGCGTCGTGCCAAGAAACTAATTCCGTCATTGCCCAACAAGCCTTATGAAGATAGGATAAAAGAGTTAGACTTGCATTCACTCGAAACTAGGAGATTAAGGGGGGAGCTTATTGAAGTTCTCAAAATCGTTAATAACATCGATAACGTAAATTTTGACAAACTGTTCACTTTCGATAATAGCAATACTCGTAATAACGGATTTAAGTTGCCTGGCAGACGTTTCATTACTAATATCGCTAAAAACTTCTTTACGTTTAAAGTAATTGATAAATGGAATAATCTTCCCGCTTCAGTCGTTCACTCTACCAGCGTTAATATGTTTAAGAACCGTTTAGATAGGCATTTTAAAAATATTAACGTTGTTTAAAATAAAAAAACAATTAGTAACAGGAGCTCTGGGGTTGGTGGTCGAAGATGAGTCTGTTGACGATTAATGCCAGCTTGTGACATGCCAGCGTGTTATGCCAGCAATAAAATAAAAAACAAAAATTAGACTAACATGAACGTAGATGTAGCTCGTAGAGTAAACTAACCCACTTTTTGTTTAACTTTTCCTACTTTTTTTTTTCCTTATCCTCTCCTTACTTGCATGTCTGTAACTCTCTCTACTTGCATGTATGTAGTTTGCATGGTATGACTGAGTTAAGACTGTGTTTGCATGGTTTGTAAGTGTTCTTATTTTACTTCTTTTCATCTTTCACCCCTTTCCTATTCTCTTCGACTATTTTTCCGACTTGTCGGCAGTGGCCGGCGGATGATGATGGTGAGTCTTTTTTTCTATTTTTCTGAATGAATGTTAACCCATGAGTGATAGGTGTTGCTACTTACTTAACCCCTTATTTTCTTTTCTTAACCCCCTACTCTTTCCTTTCTCTCGGGCTTACCTTAGAGTGGATCTTAGGGTCTTTGTTAGCCTTAGCTTCTGTATATATATATATACAGGGCGTCCCAAAAAAATGTATACACACTTTAACAGCTGATAGCTCAATTGATGTTTCTTTCTTTCCAAGTTAAACCCATTAGAATTAATAATGGCAGTCAGACTAAGCTCTGAACAAAGGAAATTCATTCTAAAATGCTACTGGAAGTGTGAAAACGCAGTTGAAGTGCAAAGACAGTTTAGGAGGGAGTTTCAAACAGATCCACCAACGCGACTTACCATCACTCGAATTAGAGATAAGTTTGAAGCCGATGGAACTGTTCAGAATGTCCACAAGAAGCGTTCCGGAAGACCACGGACATCGACAAGCCCCACAAAGCAAGAAAGAGTACTGGAAACGTATCACCAAAGTCCAAGAAAATCTGTGCGGCAAGCGAGTCGTGAGGTAGGAATTTCAGAATCGTCTGTCCAACGCATTTTGAAGCGCTGTCAATGGAAAAGTTACATTCCAAGATTAGTCCATGCTATTAATGAAGATGATCCGGACCGAAGAGTGGAGTATTGCGAGTGGTACTTGGCACGATGTGGATGTGGATTGGACGAAGGGGTTTCGTAGAATACCCTCCGCGTTCACCAGACCTCACACCACTAGACTTTTTTTTATGGGGATACGTAAAAGACAAAGTCTACGCTATAAAACCTGCAACAGTCGCTGAATTGAGAGCAGCCATTGAACGAGAATGCACACAAATACCAAACGAAATGTTTCGTGATGTTTGCGATTCCATTGCTTCGCGTTATCAGCAGTGCCTGGACCAGAACGGACGTCAGTTTGAAAACAGGCGTTGACAAAACAATTAAATAATGTCTGTAGATTCTATTACATTTTGAAATGAAATGTATTTTAATAAACACTGCCTTTATAATTATTTAAAGTGTGTATACATTTTTTTGGGACGCCCTGTATATATATATATATATATATATATATATATATATAGAGAGAGAGAGAGAGAGAGAGAGAGAGAGAGAGAGAGAGAGAGAGAGAGAGTTACAAGGAAAAGAAGTACCTCAAAAGGCCTTGCGGCCCATACCGAGGAGGTACCAATGGCAACGGGTGCCAGGGAAAATTTTCTACACACTCAAATAGTGTGCAAGATTTGGTCTAACCTTTTCTTCAACTGATCCACAGAGGAACTGTTCACAACTTCTGAAGGTAACCTGTTCCACGTGTCACAGATCTTATACGTAAAGTAAGTCCCACACACACTAGTCCTAAACCGTTTCAAATCCAACTTCCAACCATTGTTGCGAACTGGGTTATCATTTAAACTAAACATACTTCTAAAACCGACATCGTTGAACCCGCGTAAGAGCTTGAAAACTTCGATCAGTTGACCGCGCAGCCTCCGAGTTTCCAGCGAAAACAAGTTCAGGGCGCGTAACCGTCGATTGTAGCCCATATGCCTAACGGAAGGGATTAACTTTGTGGCCCTCGCCTGCCCTCGTTCCAGCCTCTCAATATCTTTCCTGAGGGTGGGCGACCAGAACTGCACAGCATACTCCAGGTGCAGCCGAACCAGGGAATTGTACAGATAGAGCACAATCTCCTTGTTCCGAAACTGAAATTGCCTCCTGATATAACCCAACAGCTTCTGGGCTTTCTTTCCCACCTCTACGCACTGTTTCGTAAATTTAAGGTCGCTGCTAATTAGCACACCCAAGTCCTTTTCCAAATCAGTCGCCTCGATATTAATCCCCAACATCGAGTAGTCCGACTTGGGATCGGCGTAGCCAATGTGCATCACTTTGCATTTACCCAAGTTAAACGGCATTTGCCATTTTTAGGACCACTTTCCTATCCTACCTAGGTCCGCACGCAGTTGCTCGATCGCTTCGGGCGTCCCAACATTGGCCCCATGCTTGGTGTCATCAGCGAATTTGGCGATCCGACTGACGATGCCACCGTCGATATCATTTATGTAAATGATAAACAACAGCGGCCCCAAAATGGAACCCTGAGGAACTCCACTAGTGACCGAGGCCCAACCAGAGAGAGAGAGAGAGAGAGAGAGAGAGAAGAAATGGCATTGGTTGAAGTCAGACGAGTAGAAAAGCATGGTGGCCGAAACCATCCACACCCAAAACGGACAGGAAGTCGATTTAAGATTACGCTGAGGGAAACCAACAAACCTAAAATCATTATGGAGTGTTCTTCAAAGGATTTGTAGTAAAAGTTTATTTAGAAAAACTTGTCTTCGTCGCCAAACAGATGTTCTGACTGATTTACTGTATTAAACCGAGGAACGAATACGCAAATTAGATTATAGAGTTTTGTTTTGTACAAGTTTAATTTGTAACATATTAATTCGAGATAAAAATACATTTCCTAAAAAATGCTTTTCTTTTCACCTAACCACTAATACAGTACAGTATATACTGTATATATATATATATATATATATATATACATATATATACTGCAAACCCCCAAAAAGAAAAAACGATTCCAAGGCCTTTCGTGTATTCAGAGCTACACCTCGTCAGGGAATGAAGAGAGAAGGCAAGATGCCCATAAATATATACAACGTAGCAGAAACCAAAACAATTAGCACATACTTAACAAGAGTTAATGAGAGGCAAAAGGAATTTTAACAAGATATTGTAAATTTTATGTATTCCCGCACTGTTATCGAAATTGTTTTTAAAATGAATAAATGCATAATTGCACATTCTAGAATATTTATTTCTATTGTATCTTTGTTTTCAACAAGCGCTTTAGAACTATCCCACTTGATGCTATGATTACATCTATACTGTACATATGGTTAAACAAAACATTTGAATTATTAGCGGTTCTCCACGCATATTTATGCTATTTTACCCTAATATCTAACGTTTTACCCGTTTGGGCTATATATACACTGAGTTACATTGTGTACATCCGATCAAATACACACAACCAACAACATTTTCCGGGCTATTCTTTATTAGGCATGATTTAACAGTATTATTATACTTAAAAACTACATTGATGCCAATTGCTTTAAGTGAAGTCGGAAGATATTGAAAATTAACATGGTAAGGTAGGCTAAGGATATTTTTACGCTCAAATTCCTTTACAGTTACATTACTATAATACCTATTCTTGGATCTCCTAAGACAGTTATCTAAAAATGAAATAGGATAACATAATTTAGTACCAATATTCATGATATTGCATAACTCGGAATCTAAAAATTCAGGACTGACAACTCTCAATGCTCTAAGAAACATAGTTGAGAAAATAGAGGATTTAATCGAGGGATGATGGTCAGAATAAAAATGCACGTAAGAGTTATTATTAGTAGGCTTGCGATAAACTTCAAATTTGAACTGATTAGAGCATCTCCAAATTTTTAGATCCAGAAAAGATAGGCTTTCATCATTTTCTTTTTCAACTGTGAACTTAATAGATGGGACTAAATTGTTGGGCCTACCAAGAAATAAGTCAATATCCAAATTATTAGGCCAAAGGCATAAAATATTATCTATATACCTGTACCAAACCAGGTTAAAATTAACGATCGAAGCCAAAATTCTACTTTAAAAAAATTCCATATATAAATTAGCTAGTACAGGTGAAAGGGGATTTCCCATCGCCAATCCAAACGACATAGCATAAAACTTATTTTCAAACTGAAATTTACATTCTTTAACACAAAGTTTAATTAACTCAATAAGGGTGTTGTGTTGAACAGGGAAAGAATATTCAGAGATCTTATCTTTTAAAAAATCAAGTAGGTCATCAACTGGGACTTTTGTGAATAACGGGCATACATCAAAGCTTACCAATTTGAAATTAGGGTCATTATTAAACTTCAGCTTGTCAATAAGATCCATGCTATTTACAATATGTGATGTGGAAATAGAGCTCACTAACGGAGCCTACTGAGCTAACAATAGGCCTCATGGGATTATTAATTTTGTGTTTTTACTAAGCCGTACATATATGGTAGTGACGGATTGATACTAAGAAACTGCTGCGAAAGCCCATTACAGTTATTTTTTAATATTTCTCTTAATTTTGTTAAACATTTTATTAACATCCTCCAATGGGTCTGTATTTAGAGGTCTGTACGTATCACGATCACTCAATAACGTATTCATCTTTTCAACATAACTGTTTTTGTCCATGATGACGATCGAATTAGATTTGTCCGCTTTAGTAATATGTAATGAATTATTATTTTTAAGTGTTTTTAGGGCTTTTTCAAACCTCAAAGGATAATTTGATTCATACCTCGTATTAAAAGCACTATACACACAACCTTTGGCTAAAGTCACCTCACTTTCGGATATATTACTATGTTTTTCAAAATTAATAAAAGACTTGGCAATCAGTAAACTGCTGGGTTTTCTAGGCACTGAGAATCCTAACCCAAAACCTAACGCACATTTCGTATTGATGTCTAGCTCATGGGACGACAAGTTAACAATATTACTAAAATCACTTTTTTTAGTCCAGTATCTATTACAATTAAATCCTCCAGTCTATTGTTTAATTTTATGTTCTGAGTTCTGCATCTTCGACGTAAGTTGTTGTAAATATCGTCCAAAAGTGTACTTCTCCACACATGAGGAACGGTGGAAAAAAATATATTTTTTCTTACTTCGGACTCTCTGAAGGCGTTCTTCACTTCGATGCGGGCTATAGTAATATTGGTACTAAATTATGTTATCCTATTTCATTTTTAGATAACTGTCTTAGGAAAGCCAAGAATAGGTATTATAATAATGTAACTGTAAAGGAATTTGAGCGTAAAAATATCCTTAGCCTACCTTACCATGTTAATTTTCAATATCTTCCGACTTTACTTAAAGCAATTGGCATCAATGTAGTCTTTAAGTATAATAATACTGTTAAATCACGCCTAATAAAGAATAGCCCGGATAATGTTGTTAGTTGTGTGTATTCGATCGGATGTACACAATATTACTCAGTATATATAAGCCAAACGGGTAAAACGTTAGATATTCGGGTAAAACAGCATAAATATGCGTGGAGGACAGCTAATAATTCCAATGCTTTGTTTAACCATATGTATAGATGTAATCATAGCATCAAGTGGGATAGTTCTAAAGCGCTTGTTGAAAACAGAGATATAATAGAAAGAAATATTCTAGAATGTGCATTTATTCATTTTAAAAACAATTTCAATAACAGTGCGGGAATGTATAAAATTTACAATATCTTGTTAAAATTCCTTTTGCCTCTCATTAACTCTGTCAAGTATGTGCTAATTGTTTTGGTTTCCGCTACGTTGTAGATATTTATGGGCATCTTGCCTTCTCTCTTCATTCCCTGACGAGGTGTAGCTCTGAATACACGAAAGGTCTTGGAATCGTTTTTCTTTTTCCTTGTGGATTTGCAGCATTCATTCATTTCACGTGTTTAATTCTGAAATTCATCCCAAATACAGGGTGATCAAAAAGTCGATGTGCACCTATATTACTCTGAGAGACAAAAGTGCATACATACAAAAAGTTAGGTATTTTAATAAAAAATTATACGATATCGTGCAATATTACAGTAACACAAATTGCACGATATCGTATAATTTTTTATTAAAATATCTTACTTCTTGTATGTATGCACTTTTGTCCCTCAGAGTAATATAGGTGCACATCGACTTTTTGATCACCCTGTATATATTAGGGAGGGGTGAAAAATTTTCCAACTATTGCTTCACTGGTAATAAGGTGGATTGAAGGGTGATAAAAAAGAATATGAGAATTAAAAAAATTTCAATTCATCCTAAGTACCCCATTTCCCCCCCCCCCCCAAAAAAAATGGCCCCCAGCCAGTCATTATACGCTTCATAACTCGAAAAGCATTCTTTTTACAAAAAAGTTTGCTGAAGCAAAAATTGTTTATTTCACATTTTCTACCTCATAGAAATGTTTCAGATGTTTAATGAAATTTTTTTTATTTTTCAGGTTTTTGTTGGATTTGGAATTGGTAATTTCTGATAACTAGTAACAAATATGGCTTCTGCTTCAAACATTAGAGCTACAAAGAGTCAATCAAAACCACATTTTATATTTGGAACCGCACAAGAGCTTCCTCTTACAACATTGCCAACAAATAAACAGGTGGGCCAATACCATGTTCTTTTAAAAGAAACCACTTCAGTGACTGCACATAACTGATATTTTCAACAAAATTACTGAAGATATATTCTGTATTTGGAGAAAAGCTTCAATTTCTGCAATAGCTGACAAATCAGTTTATATCAAATTAAAGCGGTTCATCGGCAAAGCAAACGATCTTAGTAGATCAAAAAGTAGTGTCAAAATGAGAGAAAATTTTAATGACACCTTGGAAGAATTATTCGATAGCAGTGCCTGTAAATGCCCTTTTATCTCATATCAAAACTTTGGCTGTCCTGAGAGCTGCGAAAATGTTCACATAAAATGCACCTGTCGAAGAGAACTGAAGGTACCAAAAGAAGAGCTGCTGTTTTTACAGGATCAGCGATCGACGCGTACAATGATAAAGTCATGACAAAAAGAATTCAAAAAATGCAGTCTAGGAAATTGCGGACAGAAGAAGGAATGGTTAAAGAAGAAGAGAAATGAAGGACTCTCATATTTTAACCGAAATAGAGTGTTTTTCAGATGTATAGAGTACTTCCACACAATATGAATTAGACCCACATCAGAGCGAATCAGACTATGAGTCAGTTGCCATACAAGGTCACATGAGACTTCCATTGCCTACTGTAGCGATGGAAGCCGATAGATTTGGAATTTCAGAAGGAGCAGCAGCTGCTTTGGCTTCAGCTGCTTTAGTTGATTATGGAGCAATCACTAAAGAAGATAGTACGCTTTTGATTGACAAGAACAAAATCCGACGGGAAAGAGAGAAAATGAGAAAAAGTTTGGTGATGGAGAGTAAAACTAATCCTGCTGTCATATCTGCTATATTTTTTGACGGAAGAAAGGACAAGACTTTGGTGAAGGTGAAGAAAGGAAACAAATGGTACGGAGACTCCATTAGAGAGAAACACTATGTTATGGTGTCTGAGCCAGGAAATGAATATTTAACCCATGTAGTTCCTTCTTCTGGTAAAGCTGAAGATATAGCTGATAGTTTGTTCTCCTTCTTTCAAGAGTCAGCTATGAATGAGAGCATTCGTCTCATAGGATGTGACAGTACAAATACTAACACAGGTGCCAAGGGTGGGATCATCCACCTCATAGAAGAAAAACTAAAGAAACCGTTACAATGGAGCATTTGTATGCTGCATACAAATGAACTTCCCCTTCGACACTTATTTGAACATTTTGATGGTAAGACAAAAGGTCCAACATGTTTCACTGGAAAAATCGGAGAAGCACTGAAAGAATGTGAAAAAATACCTGCAGTCAATTTCAAACCAATTAGAGAAGGCATTGATTTAACACACATATCAGAAGGGGTTATCGATGATCTTAGCCAAGATCAACAGTATTTGTACAAAATTATTGTGGCTATAAGAAGTCGGAATGTCTCAAAAGATTTGAAAAATACAAAACCCGGACTATTGAACCATTCTCGATGGCTGACATTAGCAAATCGTGTCTGCCGTCTATATATTGCAGAGGAAACCCCTTCATTGGCTCTTTATTCAATAATTTTCTTCATTGTTACAAATTATGGACCAAGCTGGTTCGATATCAAGAGTAGACCATATATATGAAATGAACCACATCACATATTTGGAGCAATTAAAGATTTCATCTTCTTCCAAAGGATGTTCAGAATGTAGTGAAGCCTTACATTGCTAGAAATGCATATTTGCTCATTGCGAAAATGTTCTGATAGCAATGTTATCAGATACATCAGAACAAAAACGAAACAGAGCAGTTGATTTCATCATGAACATTAGAACAAAGACGGAAAATGTGTTCAAAATCAGAGAATTTAAGGTTCCTGAGATAAATTTCAACGCAAACGCATGGGATGATATTATTTTCTAGTCAAAAGAAATGCTGACTGAACCTCCCCTCACTATGGCGCTCACAAATATTGAACTCAATGCACTTATGGTTAAAAAACTGTGCCTACCCAATTATCCACTTCATTCACAAAGTGTCGAGAGGGCAATAAAACTTGTCACCGAGGCGACCTCATCTGTATATTCCCAAGAATCCCGTGATGGATTTATAAGAGCAAGAATTAGGGCTCGTTCATTGCTGCCATGTATGGAAATCAAGAAAGAAATGACTTCATTTTTTGACAATTAGCTTTTAATTAGAGACTGAAATAATTCACCAAAATTTCATAAAAGCAAACACTCCACGATTTTTGAAAAGGGATCTTTTTGGAAGTGTTGTTGTTGTTTAACCGATCAGCCCACCCTGATCCAGCAAGCCGGCGGAACGCAGGTAACCGATCGCCCTCTCCGGAGTGGACCAGAGGTTCAACGCACTAGTGCTGTTGTGTTGTGTTGTATGTTGTGCTAGAGTAGTACAGTCTGTCATTATGTGTTCAATTGTTTGTGGTGTGTCCTGGCACAGGTGGCGGCAGGTGTCGTCTGTGGAGTTGTCTAGTCTGTGTTTATATGTCTGTAAGTTGGGGTGATGCCCACATCGGAATCGTGCTAAGTTAACTCGATCCGATCTGCTCAGTCTGATCTCTGACCTGTTAATGGGTGGCGGCTTTGCACTTAGGACCGCATTTTCATTAATCAATAAAGTAACATAAATATCATCAACTATTGTCCCAAAATAGAAGTCAACATCTTCCTTCCTTGAATAATTAATTTTAAAATTAGAAAGAGCCGTTTTGAGCAGGAAACTGAGATTTGTTTATAAAAAACCTCTGAACAGTTACCTAGAACAACGTGACAAAAGTGTTAGCAGCTGACGAGGAAGCTTCTAACAGTGGCTGTATCCTCCAGCGCGGGACACATCAACGCGAAGAGGCGACGTCAAACCGAAACATCAACGCGCTGGTGGCCAAACTTCCTCAAATCTCCGTGCAGCGGGCTGTCTACGGTTGGCCAGACTGGCAGTCGACGGCCTGTTGCATGGCACGGTCAGAGTGCCGATCGGTTCCCGGGGCCGGACCTATTCTCAGCGTGCTATTTTTGGAAGTGTATTGATTATATGTTTCTGCAATTGTGGTAATAAAATGTCAATAATTTCTCTCGTTGATTAGTGTTGTTGTAGATTATAGTTTGAATATTCAAAATTATATAAGGTTATTAACTATTATCAAAGTAATATACTTCGGTCATCAAAGAATTTTTCATTTATTTAGAAAAAAGTGATTTATTTGTGATATCATTTACCGAGGTAAATTTTGATAAAATTTAAAATTGAGAAAATAATTTATAAAAGGGCACTTTCTAATGTATTTTTTTATTTTGAATCATTTTTATTCTATAGTGTCTTTTAATTGGATGCATATTTTTCAAGTTATAGGCATTTATATGTTTGACTAGCGACCATTTTGTTTTTCTCAAAAATACGCTAGTAGGGCAAAATTGATTTTTCTTTTATGTCACTTTATGTCATCTATAGAACCCAATACAGCAAATTATAGGTGAAGCAAATAAATATTCCACAAAGAATTGCGTTTCACCCCACCCTAATAAATATATATATATATATATATATATATATATATGTTAAACACAGACCGTGCATGGAACAAGGAACTCTTCTGGGAAAATTAAATCCACTATAGTCCGAATAAGTAATGGTAAATGACAAATACCATAGTCATTTACCATTACTTATTCGGACTATAGTGGATTTAATTTTCCCAGAAGAGTTCCTTGTTCCATGCACGGTCTGTGTTTAACATATAATTGTCTCAGGGAACCATTCTGAATGTGTATATTAAACGGACGTGTTATGTGCCTTGAAAAGTGGACGCTCAATGTCCCGGTTGAGGTTTAAGTTTTGTTTTTTTTGGCTAAAAATACAATAGTTACCCCCTTTTTCTTTGATTTATTCAACCCGACGTGAATGCAACGAGTCTTTTACTTATATAGAGGTTCTGAATGTAGGGATCTTGGCTTGCTTTAAACCCTAGATCCATGTCCCAAAGCTGGATCCTGTCTGCCTTGCAGATAGCTGGTGAGGGAAGCTATATTTATGGGATCTCTTTGCGAGAGACCCGTTGCCCACGTCGGGCTAAAATCATGAAAAAGAAAAACTATGGTATTTGTCATTTACCATTACTTATTCGGACTATAGTGGATTTAATTTTCCCAGAAGAGTTCCTTGTTCCATGCACGGTCTGTGTTTAACATATAATTGTCTCAGGGAACCATTCTGAATTGTGTGTATATATATATAATATATATATATAGAGAGAGAGAGAGAGAGAGAGATTAGGGTGGTCCACAACAGCGTTTTTTGGAATTTTAAATTCGGTCACATCTGCCCTTATTCTATTCCCCCACAAGAATAAATGTGCCAATTATCTTTGCTCTAGGACCTTTTTATGCACTCGCTCAAAATGAAACAATTTGAATAATAACTTGACAATTTATGACTGGAACATTTATGAACAAGGATAATAATGACTTGACAATTTATGACTATATTATATATATATATATATATATATTAGGGTGATTCAAAAAAATCAAAGTTTTTTTTTTAATTGTTCAACCTGTATTTTTGTTCCCTATGACAAAAAAGTAGTGTATGCCAAATTTAGTGAATTTTAAATAAAATTTACTATGTGCTACCAGTCGTCAAAGTTTCCCTCTTTTTCAATTTGTTTGTTTTTACAACTTATGATTTTATCTTTAATTGTTTATATTTCAGAATTTTTAATTAATGGTTTATATACTAACTTGCTTTTAATTGTTGCTTGGAACTCGTAATTTTGATACCAATTAATCGATTATGGAAGCTAGGCCTAACTCACCATCACCCAGTTGCTCATTTGGGAGAAGTTCTACAATAAAAGAAACTGAAGTATGGCTAATTGGGCAGCCCTCTGCAGTACTAAAAACATCCGTATTACCATCAGAGAAGGAAATGATGGCCCTCTTCATGCACTACAGAAATATTAAAAAGCAAGACATTAGAGAATCATGCTGCTCTACTGTAGATGATGTGCTAGCAGTTTGGAAAAAAGCAGGAATACCAGCAAAACAAAGAATACATGTAGTAGATAAAATTCAAGGAATACTGAAGGAATGACAGCTGCTTAAGAAAAACAAAGCAAACAAATTGAAAAGATCACAAATTTAAATAAAGAAGAAAAATGGAAAGATAAACTGGAAAACTTATTTGACATTGCTCATGAGAATGCTATGCAGCTTATAAAAATAGAAGATGATAAGAAATTCTTGAAAATGCAACGTGAGAAAGGACGTCATGGAAAAATGGGTACCATTGATAAGGCTGTTGCTAAAAAAGAGCAAAGAGCAGCAGAAAAGCAACAACGTTATGAAAAGAGGAAAGCAGAAGAAGAGATCAAAGAAAGAAGAATGAAGAGGCTGTCATACTCACCAGTACATCATCAGAATCAGAAGAGAGTAAAAGTGATGAATCTGGTTTCTGTGCTGCACAACCTTCAACATGGAAAAGTAAGGTTGGCAAACGTAGAAAATTGTTTGATGATAAATTATTAGGAAGTCTTGATGTTGCAAAATTGAATGACAGAAATGCGTCTCTTTTTAATGCAAACAATCAGACATCGCTTGAATGGGACATCTGCGAACAAATAAAATGCATGTGTTTCAATACAACGGCAGCCAATACTGGTCCTAGAAATGGTGCAGCTATTCTTCTAGAACAAAAAATTCGACAACGATTTATTGTGGCTGGCATGTCGACACCATATATTTGAAATTATGCTGGAAGCTGTTGTTTCAAAGTCTTTATCACCATCTTCTGGCCCAGATATAGTCCTTTTTAAGGAGTTCAGAGAAAAATGGTCAAGCATTAATAAGGAGGACTACGAAACAGCATTATCAGATCCAGATATCTATGAAAATATTCATGACATCAAAGATGACATAATTATATTTGCAACAAATCAACTAGATACATTCCAACCAAGAGACGATTACCTAGAACTATTGCAGTTAACAATTATTTTTTTGGGAGGTGAGCCAAAAGGTGGAATCAAATTTAAACATCCAGCGGGACTTCATCGGGCTAGGTGGATGGCCAAAATTACATATTCATTAAAAATTTTATGTTCAAATCTCAGTTCAAAATTTCAGTAAAAGACAAAAAGGACTAAAAGACATCTGTCTATTTGCTACTCGGTTATATGTAAAGGCATGGTTTACAGCTCCTGTGCCATCTTGCGCTTCTCGTCTTGCTCTGGAATTATTACAGAATCTTGTAGTCTACAAACAAATAAATGACACAATTGCATTTGTTGCTATTAAAAAAACTGTTAGGTCACCTCTGGTACCTATCAGAACTGGTAGCCTTGGCCTTTATGATGATGAAGTGCCTACTGAAACGAAAAACAAAATTGTAAAGGCCTTGCAAAATACAACAGAAACTCTTCTGCAAAACGGGCTTTTCTAGATCCTGCACTTATTCCAACGAAGAAATTAGAAGATTTTGTCATCAAATACTCAAAGATTCTTTACAATAACAGAATTTAGTTCAAAATTTTTACTCAAAGATGCTAAAGAATGGCATAATGATGAGTATAACTCCGCTAAGAAATCTATCAAACAGTGGAAAGTCGTGAATGATATAGCGGAAAGAGGAGTAAAATTAATGGATGAATATAATAAAATACTAACACATGATGAAGATCAAAAACAATTCTTGCTACAAGCAGTGAAAAACTACAGGGCTGTTTACCATGATAGAAAGAAAGAAACATTGATGAAGTAAGGACAGCTAATGTCTCAAATATCATGCTAGTTTAATTATGCATGCTTGTGGTTATGGCAGGACCTACGGGGGAGCTTTACACATTAAAAAAAAGCAATGCGCCTTGTACTGTACCCCCTGGGTGGTGTGGAAAAATTTGACAATTTGAGTCGTTCTGTAAAATTTTTAATTGCTGGTAGCAACCCCTAAAAATTAAAAATTTGCTAAAATATTTTAGGATAGTTGGTTTTATGCTGAAATGAACCATTTAAAGGGTTGAACACATTAAAATATGAAAAAACATTTTTTACCCCCATATTTGAATCACCCTAATATATATATATATATATATATATATATATATATATATATATATATATTATATTAATATATTATGAAATTATAACAGCGGAACAAATAATGCACACAGTTGAAGATCTTTAGGTCTTCTTGAGACCAGTTTTAGTCGGCTATTTGAATTCCTTGCGGTGCTGAGCGACTGCGCGGAGAAGGTACTGCTTTTGCGCTTCATCCTTCGTGATTGTGCTGTTGAAAGCCTTAATGAGCGGAACTCCTCTTTCTGCGCAATCGTTAACCTTCATTCCTTGGTAAGCTGGATCTGTGTTCCAATCATTTGGTGTCTTGGACAGGAATGATTGCGCCTGTTCACTTCCGTGCTGCATGACGAGGTTGAAGAAGATTGCTGAACGTTTGGTGGCCTAGAATTCCAAGGGATTGCTCGAGGAGAACGTTTTTCCGTCCACGCGCTTGAGTCCTTTTCTTTTTTCGGGAACAGCTACGATGTTGTGAGTAATCCTCTCCTTCGTGGACGCGTGAACTTGAGGATCAAAGAGTGCCAAGGGGATTAAGTGCTCAGAAATGAACCACAAATGGCGTTTCATCGCGGCAAATGCCGCGTCGTTCGTCTTTCCTGGGTGAGCTTTCAGCTGGAGCAAGAAAGTGAGGTCATTCAATGGAGCCATGTATGCAACACTGGCCTCGTTCCAGTAGCGGCCGTAAAGGAGCGTGATAAACAGGCTTAGTTCCTCGATGTTCCGTTTCTCGGTCTGAAGCAAGGTGAATTGATCTCTGAATAGGAACACCTTGAGCGTGTAAATGGCTTGGCCATTCATCGCGCATGGTGCATGGCTCCAGGGCTTCGAATTCTCACAGGACCGTCAAACTTCCCTCCCAAGAAAAGGAGGCAGAGAAGCATCAGTTCATCATAGTCGTCCCGCTGGCTCTTCTTCTTGACAGCCTCCTTGTAGTAGGAGACCATTTCCTTCCTTTGCTCTGCTGTTTCAATGAACAGGCTGTCGGGTGCACTCTCGAACTTGTTGCGATCAATGAAAACCCAGTGCTGCTTGAAGCGCTTGAATAGGCCAATTTCAGGTCCACTGGATGTTCCGAAACAAGCACCGAAGGCCGCAGCAAGGACGACTTCTACCACGTGGTGTCGGCAAGCGATCCACACCAGATCAATACCCAACTCCTTTTCAATGAGAGTACAAGCTCCAGCATGAAGTTCCGTGTTGGACGCAGTTGTATCAAAAACAAGACCTCGAACGTTGCCCCTCAAAGACCAGTCGTCCACAAGCTTCAGGCACGTCTGAGCCTGAGATGCTCCAGTTGCAGCAGCTACCATTGGAACTCCAAGGAATTTCTCTTCCCCGTTACCGGTTACAAGCACAGCCACCGGTCCACCACCTCTACCCTGGGAGATATCTGTAAGCAGCTTACTATCCCAGTGCAAGAGAAGGGGCTCATGGGTCTTGAAAGTGGCCTGATCTTCGCGGCACACCGCTTCACGTGTACATTGTCTCACGCGACGAATGGTGCTGCGTGAGATTGACACTTCGTCCAAGTTATGCCCCAGCGATTTAATAGTTGCTGCGACAACTGCCATTCCTTTCCTGTCACTGATGTTGTGGCGATCCAAGGCTAAGGAAATGTCAGGCGTGATCACAGACTTCAATCGCTTAGGAGTGGAACGTTTTCGTGCTGACTCCTTAAAAACTACAGTATCTGAATCTGATGATTCAGATGTGCTTGAACTAGAAGCCTCCAGTTCTCCCTGGGACCATCTCGCATCCGCCTCGCGTTTGGCCTTTTCCTCTCGGTTCATCTCCGCCTCACACCGAATCCTCTTCCTTGTTTGTTGGTCAGCCATTTTCTTGTCAATCGGTCCAAAGCTGGGGGAAGTGGGATTATCGAGCTGAGCGACAAGGAAGTTCTTGTCCTCCTCATTCATCATGGTCTTGAGGGGGTCATGACGTGAAAGATCGAACACATCGTCAAGGTCTCCGCGAAATATGTCCTCCTTCATTCTGTAGGATGGGAAATTCTTTGTGCGGTTCTTCTTCAGCCCCTTGTATTGCTCGTACAGTTTCAGGAGCTTCTGCTCAGCGTATCTGGTATCCGTCATTGGAACGTTTGCTTTTGTCCAAAACGGGATCAAAGCCTCAATGGTCATCACCGCACTGTTATATTCTGTCTTCCTTTCCTCCAGATGGTGGAACATGAATTTCCGGAGGACTTGAAGCTTGGTAGGGAGTCCTGCGTAGTTAACTTCTCCGCCTTCCCTAGTAACACACCTCACTGCTAGACCGTGTTTTTGATTGCTTCGGCGGCATTTCTACACATTCCTACAAAAGAAGAAGCCAAATTTAGTCATACTATAGTAACACTGGGGAACAAATTTTAACTTTTTTTTTGTTTCTTGGACGTGAACAGGTCGGTCTTATAGGATGTTTTCCGCTGATTCCGAATATAGCCGTAGAATTTCTCTATCACCCAAGGTTACTGAGAAATTTGTATTTTAATATTTATTCAAAAAGTGTATAGAAGTTAGTAAAAATACTTCATAAAAATTATATTAGTGGCAGATTGGCATTTAAAATATTCTTCTTAAAACTTCTTTGTCACTGATTTTCTCTTGTAGTTTTCATTAGGAGCTTCTCGCATCAATGTCCAGCAGTAATCAGCTAACATTGCCGGATCCCACCTCCCTTGGTAGCGTTTCTCCATAGTAGCTATATCTTGGTGGAACCTTTCTCCATGCTCATCGCTTATGTCGCCGAGGTTTTCAGGGAAGAAATCTAAATGGGAGTGCAAGAAATGGATTTTTAGTGACATATTACATCCCAATAACCTATATGCTTCAATCATGTCCTGCACTGTTTTTTCATAGTTAGAGGCTTTAATGTTCCCTAGAAAATTTGTGACAACATTCTTCATGGCCTCCCATGCCACTTTTTCTTTTCCTCTCAAGGCATCATCAAACTTTTGATCTTTCATGAGCTCTCTGATTTGGGGACCAACAAAGATCCCTTCTTTTATCTTTGCATCGCTAAGTCGTGAAAACTTTTTCTTCAAATATTTGAATGCCTCATCTTCCTTGTTCATTGCTTTGACAAAATTTTTCATGATGCCAAGTTTGATGTGAAGTGGCGGTAAGTATATTTTCTTGGGGTCAACTAAGGGTTCATGAGACACATTCTTCAGTCCTGGGATACATTTTTGACGAAGTGGCCAATCCTTTACAAAATAATGCGAATCTCTGGCTCTGCTGTCCCATTCACAAAGGAAGCAGCAGAACTTCGTATAACCGAGCTGCATTCCCAGAAGAAGCGCGACGACTTTTAAATCCCCACATATATACCAACGAAACTGGTCATAATTAATCTCCTACAGGATGAGTTTCACATTTTCGTAAGATTCCTTCATGTGGACAGCGTGCCCTACAGGAATGGAAGGGTATTTATTTCCATTGTGAAGTAGTACAACCTTGAGGCTTAGCTTCGAAGAGTCAATAAATAAACGCCAATCTTCAGATTTGTGCTCATGACCGAGAGCTAACAGCAGTCCATTTACATTATTACAGTAGCATAAACCACCTGACGAGGAGAAATACTGCATCAGATCTTTTTGGCGAGTGCGGAACGCCGATATGCTTGTATCTTTTGCCAGCAAATTCCATTCACGTAACCTGGAGCCCAATAATTCCGCTTTCTTTTTCGGAAGGTCCAAATCTCTCACGAGATCATTCAGCATAACCTGCGTTATCATACGTGATTTATTTGATTCAGGTTGCTGAAAGTCTGTATCTTTAGTGTCATCAATTTCCATTGGTTCAACTTCAGACTCTTCATCCAGTGTCCATGACTTTGGGGGAGTTGGAATTGGGTTATCATCGTCATGTAGTACTGGTCTCATGGCAGATGCAAGATTTGGGTATTGAATTTTATGTTTATTTTTGGCAGAGAATCCTGAAACGTTAGTCATACAAAATAGCAATCCGTTAGTTGATCCTTGGACTCTCTCCAAATCATTGGTATGGCAAATGGCATAGATTTTCGGGTACCTTTAATCCAACCCCTAAGAGTGACGGCACAGGAAATGCATGAGATATGAGGTGCCCAGGATTTGTCTTGGTCGCCTACCTTACATCCAAAATAAAGTTCGTAAGCCTTCTTCACGAGTGGGTCATTGTCTTCCTCTGTGCCATTATGGTCAGTTCTCCACATACGTAGCAAATGTATCTCTGGGATTAATACAGTTTCGATTCATGCTGGCGGAAAATTATTGAAATCACGGAAAACTTTTTGGAATGAAAAACCAATTTTTTCTACTATGAAAAATTTTAAAATTTGAGCAAAACTTGAAAAAAATTTCTTTCTTTTTATTAAAAATCTGTTTGTTTAAATAGCTATATTTTTTTAATGCAAAAAATACTATTAAATATAGTTAACCTGGAAAAAAGAGAAAGTAAAATTAAATTAGTACACTTAATTTTAACTAATATTTTGGGAAAACTCTGAGTAAATGGAAATATTATTTTCTCGAAAACTATGGGTGATAGAAATACTCTGAAACCATATTTGGAATCAGCATCAACAGTTCTATAAGAAACATCAAATAGTTTTCAAGAAAGAAATGTTGTTCCCTAGTGATAATCAGTCATTAGTGAGACACGTCATGCATGATTGAGCGACCTCTTAACGACACTGTAGACCAACCATACTTCACACAGTTATTCACACTAAGTGTAGGAACAAAAACAACAATGAACCAAAAGTGAAATCTCAGATGCTAAATTTTCCCTATGCTTGTGAACCACCCTAATATATATATATATATGCTCGTTTCTCTATCCGATAAAAAAAAGAAAAAGAAGCAGGTTCAAAGAAATTGTGATATGGAACTTTTGCAAACGCTACTTTCAAACTTTCACTAATAAGGATCTTAAAAGTTTGAATCAATGTCAGATATTGCAGACTAAAGAAGAAATATTCGTTTTAAGATTCAGGATGGAGTTTGAGACTAATTTCTGTAATATTCACTATTTGGGCTGTACCTAATACATATACATGAGCCTCTACCATATACATTCTAAATATCTTTCAAAATTAATGTATGCATATATTCAACATGAAGAATTTTTTAAGCGTTATTTTTACTGGTTAATATTCAATCAGGAGAGTCAGAAAGTCATAAAGCGCTTTGGCCAACTGACGCAGCAGCCATCAGTGCCCCCAGTAAGATATAATTCTTTCCAGTAAGATTATATTTGAATTATAACTTACCAGTAAGATACCACCAAAATGTCGTTTGTTTCAAAATTCATAAAATAAACTTTTATTGTTCTTATGGGCATAGGCACTAGCTCCATATCGATGCTGAACCTTTTAACACGTTAATACAGTACAAATTACTTCTCTTATATAAATACGAGACTTATACAGCGTTCTAATATAGTGTTATATTATATAATGCAGCGTTGAACGCTTCTAATTTATCTGGGTTATGTAGCCACGCCATTACACCTCTTCTCGTAAGGTCAGCGAAATTAAACAGCATTGATGATCTTGGTAATAAATAGATGTGCGACCGTCCTTTGCATTACATTATGTTACGAGCCCATACACTTTTCGTCGACAGTTTAATAATCTAACCTAACTTAGCCAAGATTTACTTGACTTGACCTGATCTAACCAAGTCTAACTTAACTTAACTTAATCTAACTCCGAGAAACGTCACTGGAATGTTTTGTCGAAAAAACGTGGCACGACCCGACATAGGAAATCGTGGTTCGGATTCCAGGTTAAGTGCATCTCCGACCTTGGCTGTTAATAGGCAGGTAGAAAGACAAAACGATTTTCATTTATATCGAGAAAAGGAATATAAAATTTTTTATTATCGTAAGCTTAAAATAAAAATTAATCAGAAATTTTATCGTCTCAGCCATAACCCTTTACGTGGGCATAAACGAAACAACAAACTTCCGATGGTCATAAATAAAATGTAACAAATTGGTCATAAATTCAGGGCGTAAAAATACGACAACCGGAATGTACCCCGTAAAAATTGTTTTTCCAGATCCAGTGAATAAACGTTTCCGATCGTTTTTTGCAACTGTAAAATATTTGTAGCTTATAAATAAAAAATGAAAGATTAAATGGTGTGTAAAATAAACATTTTATATTTATATATATATATATATATATACACACAGTATATACTGTATAAATTTTCAAATAATGCCAGTTCGGCGGTACTCTCACAACAAAGGTCAAACAGATCCAAATTACGTATATTTCTTTCTGTGATCTCTTTATTTTATAAGAAAAATAACAAATAAGCAGAACACGAAATGAGGTTCGGTTTGATCTGGTTTGGTTAGTCACATGGAGGAGATTATCAAGAAAGTAAGCTTGGCAAAGTTGGAATTACGCATGATATATATATATATATATATATATATATATGTTAAACACAGACCGTGCATGGAACAAGGAACTCTTCTGGGAAAATTAAATCCACTATAGTCCGAATAAGTAATGGTAAATGACAAATACCATAGTTTTTTTCCTTTTTCATGATTTTAGCCCGACGTGGGCAACGGGTCTCTCGCAAAGAGATCCCATAAATATAGCTTCCCTCACCAGCTATCTGCAAAGCAGACAGGATCCAGCTTTGGGACGTGGATCTAGGGTTTAAAGCAAACCTAGATCCCTACACTCAGAACCTCTATATAAGTAAAAGACTCGTTGATTTATTCAACACGACGTGAATGCAACGAGTCTTTTACTTATATAGAGGTTCTGAGTGTAGGGATCTAGGTTTGCTTTAAACCCTAGATCCACGTCCCAAAGCTGGATCCTGTCTGCTTTGCAGATAGCTGGTGAGGGAAGCTATATTTATGGGATCTCTTTGCGAGAGACCCGTTGCCCACGTCGGGCTAAAATCATGAAAAAGGAAAAAAACTATGGTATTTGTCATTTACCATTACTTATTCGGACTATAGTGGATTTAATTTTCCCAGAAGAGTTCCTTGTTCCATGCACGGTCTGTGTTTAACATATAATGTTCTCAGGGAACCATTCTGAGTTTGTGTATATATATATATATAATATATATATACAGCATGCGTAATTCCAACTTTGCCAAGCTTACTTTCTTGATAATCTTCTCCATGTGACTAACCAAACCAGATCAAACCGAACCTCATTTCGTGTTCTGCTTATTTGTTATTTTTCTTATAAAATAAAGAGATCACAGAAAGAAATATACGTGATTTGGATCTGTTTGACCTTTGTTGTGAGAGTACCGCCGAACTGGCATTATTTTAAAATTTATACAGTATATACTGTGTATATATATATATATATATATATATATATATATATATATATATATATATATATATGTGTTTTATAGCACTACAGAATATATTTTAAATCGTCATAAATAATTTTGGTTTCTTAAATAGTTTACTGACAAGAGTGTACAAATCCTCTTTTCTGTTATTAATGATGATTGCATTTAAACAACAAAATCTGTTTAATTAGTCCTTAAAATTTTTAATCTGTCATAGTGAAGATTTCTCCAATATTTTCCTTTGTTGCTTTTTTTAAAAATTTTATATTATTGTTAATGTGACATCTTTTAATTACGAGTAATTACTCTTTGAATCGTAAAACTTGCGCAAATTATTCTTCTCGTCGTGTTCATCGGGTCTCAGAATATATTGTACTGACATTTGTGTTCAGTAATTGTGTTGCAAATTTAAACCTAAAATTTAGTAACGATACCAGTTTATAAACATAATTGTGTAAATATTAATTTTCAATATACGGGGTATATTTATATGTATAAATTTGTAAATGAAAAGGGCTCTTGAAAATTATTTACTCTCAAATCCTATAAATCAAAAGTTTAACATGCAAATTCATCATTTTGATACCCTTGGTGTACTTTAAACGAGCTTCTTTGTGGGCTTTTCGCAGCAAAGGTTTTCTTTGTGCAACTCTTTCATGTAGGTCATTCTTTCTCAATGTACGACGTACAGTACAGGGATGGCTATCCATCTTAGACAGTCTTAAGGTTTGGTAAATATTACCTGCAGTCATTCGTGGATTCGCAGCAGCCATTCTTTCAATCCGTCTAGTTGTACGTTCTGAAATCTTGCAAGGTCGTCCACACCTTTCGATTGTTTGAAAGCCTTCTATTTCTTTATAACTATAGCAATCGTCGTAAATGGAATTCGAGGTTCTCTTCTCTTCCTATAACTCTTTCCAGACTTGTGTGCAGTAATAACAGCTCTCTTAATATCTGTAGGTAGCTCTTTACCACGACGACCCATTGCTTATTAATAGCTTGTACAGTTATCCGTCTTCCATGAAGATTCACAGAGAAAATTCTAGAATTCAGAATTGCCAACAGTCTCTAATCAATAAACAGCCAACTACTGATAAAATTTGAAAGTTCTTCAAGCCTAAGGTGGATGCACAAAGTATTAAATAATTTTGTAAATAAATGCACGAAAAGTTTTCTTTTTTTTTTCCTCAAATTCTTTGATATTTTTCATTATATATTGGAGTTAAACTAATTTTTTTTTATTTGTTAAATTTTCCAAACGAGCGGTAAACTTTTCATAACTATCCTATGAATGGTCCAAAAGAGAAGGACGAATATAACTAATATTTCTCTATACGAATACTTATGAGCGCCACTGTATATATCCTAGGGTTTTTTCCACTGTTTTCAGTATGAGTTTTGGTTGACGGAACTATGATACAAGACTAAATAGGCGCTTTACTCCCTTTACATACCAAAAATATATATATATTTGAAAAGTTATATATATATATATATATATATATATATATATATATATGAAAATTATTTCACGAAAGTGACACGTGAAAAATATTTATGATAAATAAAACCACGAAGGGAAACGAAACACAAAGTGGTGCTCAAGCGCTTTCGTCTAATGACATCCTCAGGAACACTGAAGTAAAAGGAGAGTTCAAGACAATATATAGGTTACAAAAATACAGTGTATATATTATATATATATATATATATATATATATATATATGATACACACAGACCGTGCATGGAACAAGGAACTCTTCTGGGATAATTAAATCCACTATAGTCCAAATAAGTAATGGTAAATGACAAATACCATAGTTTTTCTTTTTCATGATGCTAGCCCGACGTGGGCAACGGGTCACTCGCAAAAAGGTCCCATAAATATAGCTTCCCTCACCAGCTATCTGCAAAGCAGACAGGATCCAGCTTTGGGACATGAATTTAGGGTTTAAAGCAGCCTAGCCCTGCTACATTTAGAACCTCAATATAAGCAAAAGACTCGCTGCCTTCACGTCAAATTGAATACATCAAAGAAAAAGGGGTAACTATTATATTTTTAGCCAAAAACCAAAACTTAAACCTCAACTGGCAGAATTGAGCGTCCACTTTTCAAGGCACAAAACATGTCCGTTTCAAGATGGGAATGACCTTGTTCTATGCACGGTCTGTGTGTATCATAAAAAACCTCAGGGGACCATTCTGAGTTCATTCCCATATATATAAATAATATATAGTAAGTATAGAAATAAAATTGTGGGAGGAGCAAATACATTTGTATTCAACATTTGTATTCAACATAAATTCAAATGGCTTGTTTACAACCAATTTTTTTTATAGTTATTGTCTGAATAATACATATGTCACAAAAGAATAAAGAAATGAAAATAAATATAAATTGGAAGCGAGAATAGATAAAAAAATATACAAACTGATGCCTAAATGATATATTCATCATATATATATATGTATATATGTATATACCATATATATACACTGGCTATTGAGTGATGACGTGGAAAACGCAGTTTAATAATGATCAGGAACATCAGAGAAAAAATAAACATTGTTCAAACTTTAATTCATACCGACGTTACGAAATATACTAATTCCATCTTCAGGGATAAAATAATAAAAGATGAGTTTTAAATACAAAATGAGTTCGATTAGTGATCAGTTTAAAATAACAAAATTAAAATTATAAGACGTTGACTAAGAAATATTCAAATGTAAAAGTATAAAAACAAAAAGAATGGTAAAATAGGTGAATGAATATCGTAATTCAAACATAGCAGATCTACTAGTGATAAAAGTAGCTTAAGCTTAGGTCAGAGACCCCAGCAGTAAGTACAATGAGTTTAGACTATGAAATTGGATGCTTATGATGTTTATCATTATATGCTTATGAGTCTTATCATTATATGCTTATAATGCTTATCATTATGTGGATTATGTGTTTGCGGACAGGTTTACCTTTGTGTTCATAAATAAGGGATCTTAGATGTCTTTTGGTTTTTCTTATATATGGCCCCATACAGTAGTCAAACTTGTACTGGTAAACTATGGAAGACTTAAGAAGTGTAGGAAGATCATCTTTGTATTTAAATAAATTATAAACCGAGTTAGACGGGATGAATATGATTTTAATACATAGTTGCGGATAAAATTCTCTGAGCAATTTTAAAAGTTTGTTTCTCATATTAAAACTCAAAGTTCCAATAAAAGAGAAATACGAATAAAATACAAGATATCTTCGGGAACAGTAATTATATCTCTAGTTGTGGGGTCTATTGATCTATTTAGAGTTCTGCCTGTTGTAGTTTTCACGAATCTAGAGGGGAAATTATTCTTCGTAAAGGAGTTATCAAATGAAATCCAATTCTTGTTGTATCTTAAAGTAATCTGAGCAAATAGTGAAAGCTCCATTTGTCAGAGTCAAAATTGAATCATTTAAAATTTAAAGGAATAAAAGAAGAAAATTTCGTAGTAAGACTAGTGAATGTTGTGGGCTTTCGATAAAGAGAAGCTTCAAAAGAGGAATTAGTTTTTATCTTTATGTCCAGAAAGGATAAAGAATTATTAAATTCAGTTTCGGAAGTAAATTCAATATTATGGTGCTTGAAATTAACTTAAGAAACAAAGGTATTTGGTCTGGTGATTTGGACAGGAGAAAAGTGTCATCAGGATATATTCTATAAAAAAAACCTGTTTGAAATTGGGGAGCAAGTGTAGTTTACGTCCCCCTGACGAAAAAGGGGACACAAACTACACTAGGTCAAAGTTGGGAAACGTAAACTACACTAGGATCTTTAGGAGACATTGTTTCGTCGTGCTAAACTAGTCAGGATTCAAAGCTGAAAAGTCCACAAACTATGCCTAATCGAGTAGGCCCAAAATTGTATGCAAACAACCAACAAACTAACTTTCCTATTACGACTACAGTAGGCCTGTTCAATTATTTTACCGTATTCAGTTATCTTACCATATTTGTATCCGCTTGTTTATTTGCTCATTTATGTATTTTATTTTACTTGCCTAATCCGTTTACTGTACCAACACCATACTTTCATTACCTCCGTTATTATTTCGCTTAATTACTTATTATTTTGTGTTTACTGCCCCATATCTCCTTAGCCTACCTGAATTAGTGTTTCTTGTAATTATTATATTCACTTAACGTTTATACTGTATAAACCATTTCTCATTGCTAAGAATCAGCCATTCTAATATAGCACAATTACCATATACAGAATTGTTAATCACTGTGAACAAATAATTCATTTATTTTTCTAATTAAACACAAAACAAGAAAGTAATTTCTCTCTCCTTATTAAATATTGTTTGTTTGGGCTGTGCACCGAACTGGTGACCCCTAATTATTCATTTCAATTTAATTCATAAATTATAGTAAGCCTACTTTCTTGACCACTACAAATTGGTAACCCGTAGGCTACTATATATGTATTTATATATATCAGGTTTTTGCTCTGTGTTTGTTATAACACAAAATATTATCTAAATCTGTGTTGAATATTAAATGTAAATTAATTAATAAATAAATGAATCAATAAATAAATACAGGGGATGGGTGTTGCAAGTCGTGGAATTTGCTCAGGGTGCAATAATGACTACCAACGGCTCTGTTTTCATACACTGAAACTTCAGTTCGTTCAGGTTTGCCAATACCATGAACACTCTCATCACGTCCGAAGGTTTTCTTGTTTTTACAAGACCATTTTTTATTCACTTCATTGACATCCCCCTTGTTAATAAATATCCCCTTCTTGAATTTATGTTTAATTATTCCTTTATATTTCCTTGTAATATGTAAACCAGAGTGATGAATGGAAATAATTATGTTCTAAAGACATTTGGTAATGAGTCAACTAACCAATCAGCGCTCACTCACTAAACATTCATTCATAAAATGTTACAACCGTTGGATCACCTGAAGATCATGGCCCCCAGCCTTTGTTAGTTAGCCTTATAAAGCTAACAAACTAAAATATCACGACCTAACCTAACCAATCGTTAGGTCAACTGTACGCCCTTGACGATTGGTTAGGTTAAGTCGTGATATTTTCGTTAGTTAGCCTTATAAGGTTAACTAAAGAAGGATGGGGGCCCTGATCTTCAGGTGATCCCAACCGTTTGTAGTACACACAACAAATATATGCCAGGTTTCGCTATCTTTTCTGAAGAGTGTCCTACAAAAATGAGCGCAACTGTACATAATACGTAACAATAGGAGCGAGTTAGTTGCAGACACCTCCCGCGTTACAAACATCCCAGTGGCTAACTTTACAATGGTTTATGGACGTATCAAGCTTTGGGGCCTAATGCATTTCCTGGGTCGACGGGTCCTGTACACCGATACTGACAGTGTGGCTTTAACGGCGAAGGAAGGTAAACTATGCCTCAAAGGAGCGAATTCCTCGGTGAACTCACTGACGAGATCAAGGACAAGTATGGTGACAGCTTACTTTTGGGTCGAGTGGTCCAAAAAGTTACGGGTAAGTGTGAAGATCGGGGATATTTTCAAATACAGTTGCCCACATATGTAATGTTCCTCGCCTCACAGGCGACTCCGTACATGTGGCAACGCCGCAGTGATAGTCAAGATACCCTAACTGGGGGAAGGTAGGGTGGAGGAGGGACAACGGAGTTGAACAACATATAACACAGACATATATGTATATCTAAAGGACAATTGAATGTGCATTCATTGACATACAGGTAATTATATTGTAATGTCTGTGTTCATAAAGATAAACCATTAATATGATCGTATACAGCGTTGAACTCCATGTAGTTTACTAGTCTTATACAGTAATAAGGTTCCATTATGATTACTGCAAGTCTATATGAACAGCTACCACAATACAACTTTTTATATACTAGTGAATTTGAACCAAAAATAGGGTGCTGGTTAAGTGTGCGGTCTACCTACGATTGGTTAGGTTTAATCATGATATTTTCGTTAAAACTAACGAAAATATCATGACTAAACCTAACCAATCGTCAAGGGCGATTGACAATGGGATGTAAACAAACAATTAGTAAACAAGATAAGAAGCTATAATTAAAAGGTAGACCGCCGAATCGTAGGTAGACTGCACACTTAACCAGCACCAAAAATAGACATTACACAACCAATTACAATTACATTACAATAGTTTATAATATTTAGAGATTAGCTAGTCGAGAAAATGTAAATTTATGGACAACGTAAATTATTATGCTTTGCCATTTTTGTGAATGTAAAATATTTGTATATAATTACACTTTGAAATGAGTATAAATTATCATAGTGTTTTTTGGTGTTCAAGTTTCTGTAAATATAGATTTTGTTTTGTAATGAAAATTTTAAAATTTCAAATAATTAATAAGAGAATCAGCTAAATTTGGCCGATACCAATGCCCCAAAAATGGCCGATTCTGCCAATGCCGAGGAATCGATACATCACTAGTTTTTATTGATTTTGCTAATTTTGAGGGCCAGGTTCTTTACTGGTAAATATACTATTTAATTTGATGTAATAACATGTTTTATAGATTTAATGATTCACACAGGTTGTTTATACCCTCATGTAATCGCAAGTTTCTTTAAAAATATCATCTTATTTGTTAAACTTTAATACAAAAATTGTCTCATATTCTAATTTTTTTTTACAGATAAGATAGTATAATGGCTCCATATAAAGAAATTTCATACAAGAATAGTTTGAAAATTATTGTTCTCCATAAAGAAGGCAACACTCAAAGACAAATAGCTGCTAAAGCTAGGGTATCATTGTCTACTGTTTCCAAAACACTTTCTCACCACTCACAAACTGGGGATGTGAAGAACAAAACAGGTTAAGGATGGAAGCGAAAAACATCTAAAAAGGATGATCAGTATATGATAATGATGAGCAAGCATAATAGAAAGAAGCCTGGTGGGTGGGGAAGGGGAATGAGGGAGTGTGGAGGTTGGTTGTGTAATGTCTATTTTTGGTTCAAATTCACTACTAATATATCGGGTGGCCCAAAATAAACGCCTTGAGATTTGAACATCAATAACTTCAAAAATATACAGTTCACATTTCCAAAATTTACAAAACGTTTACCCCAATCTATTGATAAGCCATCATAAAAATTTCAGACCTCTACATAAAATGCTTTTTCCACAGCTGAGGGAACAATGAGGTATAGTGAAAAAACGAATATCCTAAATCCTAAATCCTAATTGTGTATAGCTGTTCCTGGCAACTGTTGCTGTTCATATAGAATTGCAATAATCAAAATGGAACTTTATCAGTACTAATAATTGTGACGGTCGAACTGCCTGCGAACTTTCTTTCTTTGTTTCTTATGACTGGCCAAACCACTGGCCAGATTTGAATGAGACTTGGGAGATAGGGGTAACTGAGGCCGGGGATGAAGATAGGATATGTGGCGTCGTCCTCCGAGGAAATGAGGTGATCTGAGGCCGCTGGAGGCCTCTGTATTCCGGATTGGTTGAAAGATAGTGACATCATAGACACGTCATAAAAGATAGACATAAAATGGGCGGAGTTCTAGCATATACACGTCATAAAATGGGCGGGGCTCTAGCATATATATATATATATATATATATATATAAGAACATAGGCTATGTGGCGTCGGCCTCTAAGGTCATATATACAGTATATATATATATACTGTATATCGAAACCTACGGTAAAATTATTGAATGCCCGGTTAGGTCAACTGTACGCCTTTGACGATTGGTTAGGTTAAGTCGTGATATTTTCGTTAAAACTAACGAAAATATCACGATTTAACCTAACCAATCGTCAAGCAACAAGCAACAAAATTTAATACGTCATGTTACACATCACTGATTACACTCCTGCAAAAAAAAAAAAATGCAAACCTGGTAATCACGGACACTTTAAAGTATTTTTATTACTACATTAATGTTTACCACGATGAGGTGTCTAGTGAAGTCATAGCTAGAGATCTGTGTACCTTTTATGACGGACCTTAGCGCCAAGTACCTTTTGTCACTCAGAGTGGAACGGTATGGGCACGCATTATTTCTCGAATAGGTCCCCTCACTGTTAACTGATTTACCACGGAATCAATTAGCGTGTTAAGTAATTTTGTGTATATACTTTTTCACCCGCCCAAACCTTGGTACGTATCTCGATATGTTTTGTAGAGATAATAACCCCATACTCAAGCGAAAACGGTTTTCAAAGTTTAAAAATCAGGTGAACGAAAACTTCAATTGTGAAAAGCCTTTGCATGAAATAAATATACCTTATAATAAAACTGTGTTTAAAAGTCTCCCCTGAAAATAAAATACCGGGAAATCCCGGGATCGATGACAGTTTTCCCGGAAATGAGCTGTCTACTTCCGGGATCCCGGGATCCCGGATGCCCATCCCTACCGTGCATTGATATATGATTGTTGTGGAAAGCTCATCTAACCACATTCGGTATAAACATTGGCAATTACAGTTTAGTACCTACTTGTTGCCGATTTATCCTCGATAAATTGTTTAAAATAGTCACCTTCCTCAACCTGAAACCCCTATTAAATGCGCGAGTTGAAGACATGTTATTTTGACACCGTTCTCGAGCATGCCTATACATTTTTAACTGACGATTTTATGAAGCGTGTAGAGGAACAAGGTGAGAACGGATTGGATCTTAGAGAATATTTAAAAGACATCCCCCAAGAAGTACTACCACTCGCTTTACTACGCTGGCCTAGAGGTTACAAACCATCCCTTGCCTTCACCGTTCATCCGCAGGAACTATTTCTTATATACGCTCTTACTGTCGCCACGATTTAGAAGACTTCCTTACACATCGCTAAGAGCTCTGAACAGTTTTTAATTGAATAGACGGATGAAAAGAGAATAATTGCCACTTAGAACGTGTTCTGTATACATTAACTTTTCATAATAATATTGTAGTAAACGATCGTGTACTTGAACAGGCTTTTGAAGTTATACTGTATGTTCAAAGATTAAGAATTACGAAAACGTTACGCCCAATTGTAAAGTAGGAATAAAAATAATCCTAACTGACCTGAAGGATCTGTATATCGAGTATAGAAAACCTCGTACATTCAACGGAGTATTATTTCTAAAAAGAATTGGATTTATTATTATTATACAAAGGAATGAGAATGTAATTATTTCCACTATTAATTGTGAGTTTACTTTACTACTAAAATAATGTCTTGACGTACGAGTATTAATAAATATTGTATGCAACTGTATTCCTATTTGCTCCTCGCTCATTTTAAATTGTGCCTGAGTCAGTGATGCTGGTGATAGGCTCCGCCCCACTAACGTCCAGCATAAAATCATCAAAGCTGGGCACAAACCGTTAATCCGTTAATCGTTAATTAACAAAGTTAACTTTTTCGTTAACGATTTAACTTTTAAGTTAACTTTGAAAATCATTATCGGACTAATTAACTTCCGTTACATTTAACTTCCGTTAACTCAAGTCCGTTAACCCAAAAAATTCATAAATAAACGTTTCAAAGACCAGGATGTCGACTTAATGAAAGAGTATGTCAAGGTAATATATTTATAAATTAATAATAAACTAGCGGGACTCGTGGAAATTCCACGATTTATTTTTTTCTGGTTACAATTAAATGCAGGACCTTGATACAATAATAGCGTTGTTTACGTAAACGTTTAAGAATACAATTATTCCAACTATATTTATTTATTGCAATAAAGTTATATTTTTCTTAACACCAGCCAGTAGATACGTTTTAGTTTTGCTCATTCAATTATCGTTATATTATTGAGTAAAATACAGTAGAATAATATTGCAGAATAATACAAATTTGAATTTCTACAATTTACTAATTCTCCATTGTTTTATTTCCAGATCATGTCACCTGTGGCCAAAGCACTCGACAAGATCCAGGGGGAGGAACAAGCCTACCTTGGGACTCTGCTGCCAACAGTTGCTGCGACAATCTTCAGGCTTAAGGACTTGAAGTCCAGGGGCCTCGTCTACTGCAGCGCCTTGGTCGACGCACTTTTGGCAGGCATCGACAAAAGGTTTGGGCCCCTCCTGGAGGATGACGAATGCCAGCTGGCTGCTGCCTTCCATCCCAGGTTTCGCCTCATCTGGTTGGACAAGTATGACAACACCAAGGTCGCCAGGGTGAGGAAAAGCATGGAGGGTACAGTCGAGGAGGCCATGAAGCAGCAGTCCAACGAAGTGGGCAGCAACAGTGGAGGCAGCAACAACGAGGAGGAGGAGGATGATGACTTCTTCAGTGCTGTCATCCAGACAAAAGAGAGCAGCAGAAGCCACAGGTCACTCAAGGGCAAGGCCCAGAACTTGGTCAAGACCTGGCTGGAGACCAACTCCAAGGACTTGCTGACAGATGCTGCCTTCTTGGGTGAGCAAGTGTTGGTGGACTTGTTCATCAAGTTCAACACAGCCATCCCCTCCAGTGCTGCAGTAGAGCGTTTGTTCTCTATGGGCAAGGACATCCTGAGGGCCAAGAGATCATCCCAGTCTGATGAAAACTTTGATATGCTAATTTTCATGAAGGGCAACATGCATCTCATGGACAAAATGGAGAACGAGAAGAAGAGGGAAAATTAAATTATATATATATATTGTGTTTTTCATTTTTTTTATAATAAAAGTTAACGTTAACGGTTTATCGGTAACTTCCGTTACATGTTTAACGAATTAACGGATAACGAAGTTAACTTTTTGGTTAACGGATTAGCGGTTAACGAAGTTAACTTTTTGGTTAACGGTGCCCACCACTGAAAATCATCGTATAAGCTCGCAAGTCTTTATTAAACATTTGCTGTTGTGTGTGTGTGTCGCTGTTTTATTGACCCTATGTGTATATGCATATTTCTTCGTGCTGCGTCAGGTGGCCTCTAAACCTGTTATTATCATTATTATTATTATTATTACTATTATTATTATTATTATTGTCGAGGTTGCGCTCTCTAGGTTAGGTTAGGTATATGCGTATGTCAGCGTACTGCGGAAGTTGTACTCTAGGTTATTTTGGGGGGAACCCCCCTAAACCCCCTTTGGCACTGGCACTCCCCTACCCTACTTCCCCCAATTGCAATAAATGCCACCATATTACTGGTTCAAGTCATAAACATTTGGTCAGATTTCGATTCTCCTGATCCAGTCGCTCGATCTGGAGGATCTTCTCGGTTTCATTCACTGCTGATTTTTAATAAAAGGATGCATTTTTTTCAGGTAATTTTATGCGCAAAATTCAATTTTGGTCTTTCTTAAATGCGGAAATTAACCAAACCTAAGCTATATAAACCCTAACCTAACTAAAATAGAAAGTAAACTATACCCACCTGTAGCCTACATGAACACAATATCTTCCACAAAAATCATACAGTATCTTGTTTCGAAAGTATACAATACCCTTTTCGAAATTAAAACCGACGCAGTCATAGACTATAACAATTATTTAAGAGAGGTGAGTTGCACTATCCTAACCTAACCTAAATTAATCTAACCAAATCAAAATTAACCTAACTTAACCCAACTTATAATATGCATCCTTTGAGGGTATTGTATAATTTATAAACAAGATATCATATTTTTTTGTGGAAGATATTGCGTTGATTTAGGCGATAGGTGGGTATAATTTACTTTGTATTTTAGTTAGGTTAGGATTTATATGTCTTATATTTGGTTAATTTCCGCATTTAAAAAAGGTCAAAATTGAATTCTGCGTATAAAATTACCTAAAAAAGCATTTTTTTAAAATAAAAATGAGCAGTGAATGAAGTCGAAAAAGACCCAATATGCAATACATTTAAATAAGTTGGAAAGTGCACGACTCGATCAATTAATGTAAAACCTTAAAAAGATGAAAATGTAATCTTTCACTGTAGGAAAGGGTTTCGCAGATGCAGGGAAATTTAACGTAAACAAAGAAGACAAGCTAACTTAGATAATAGTTTAAAAGTATTATATTTCAGCAAGTACATTATAGGTAACAAAATTCAATGAACTAAATATATTAGTTTACGTCGAAAGGACTTTCGGAAGTCAAAACGTTTGAATAGCAAGTGTTCACTTTAAGGAAAGCTACTTGAAAATATAATGTAAGATTGTTGTAATTGGAAAATCGTGACGTTTTAAATTTAGATGGTTATGTGATGTTTCAGTCCTTAAAACGCGACGTACTATAATTCTCATTTATGTTTCTGATTTTGTGCACGCCTTTGTATGTATCGTAGGGAGTGCATATAGGTTTGGGATTATGCATCCTGTTCTGTAAAGCCCTGAACATACTCGTGCATATGCAAACGGTCGCACACTCATTCGAGTGTATTTGCTCACACACACTTGTGCACTGTCGGAGAAGTGTATGATAACAGTTGGGATATGTTGACCGGTTGACAGGTTCTTTAGATCAGTGCTGGCGCAAAAGAATAGAGTATTATATAATTAATTTTGGTGCTCTTCCAATATGTGCTCTACCTTAAAATTTACATTCCAATACGTGATCTACCTTAGATTATTCGGATTAGCAGCAGGTACGTTAGTTAGCCTTATAAGGCTAACTGACGAAAATATCACGACTTAACCTAACCAATCGTCAAGGGCGTATAGTTGACCTAACGATTGGTTAGGTTAAGTCATGATATTTTCGTTAGTTAGCCTTATAAGGCTAGTTTCACGGTAGAGCACGTATTGGAATATGGTAGATCACAGTTTCGCGGTAGAGCACATATTGGAAGAGCACCTTAATTTTAAATACTGAACCTAAAAGCACGGTAAATGAAGTGATGGATCACTCAATAAAAAAAAAAATGAAGAAATACTCCTCAAAAAATGCATATCTCTTTATGTGTGTGAATGTGTGTGTGCGCGTGTGTATAAAATGTTTACACGTTTATAAGTGTAAGCATGGTATGAAAGCTTTCGGTATTCTTTATTTTCAATTTCTTGTCTATCTTTTTTCTGTTTTTCAACATCTTTCTTCAGAAAGTACAGAGTGAATTTTAGGGTCTGTCTGTCTGTCTGTCTCTTCCAGACAGTAAGCCATGAAATGCATTAATTTTTTATTTAAAAAAAGAAAAACTGTGGAGTGAATTACAAGCTTTATTACATTATTACAATAAATTATATGGTAAATTACATTGAAAGAAAGAAAGAAAGAATAAAAAATACATTAGAACATTTAAAACTAAGTTGTGAGAGTTACTTGGTTAAAAGCAACTGCCGGCACCAATCTCTTTTATCCAGGCAGCATGGAAACGCTGCATTGTTCATGTGAAATATGCATTGCAGTTCGTTGGGATTTATTTATAACTGACGGCACAATAAATCCTCAATTTTATTTCGTCTACAATAAAAAGATTTGCTCTCCTAAATCCATAGTTTTTGAAAAATATTTTTGTATGCAGGAAGGAGGGGCCAAGAGTGAATACCCGCAAACACGACCCCCCCATAGAAGAAGAGAGCCAAGTTGAAGGTCCAGGGTTTTCGAGATACATGGACACTCTGCGCTTGAAAGATTGGAGGTCACAGACCAGGGGAAAGATAGATTGAGGAAGATTGTTGCAGAGTTGACTGGTTGAGTAGATGAATGATTGAGGATACCGATTAATCCTTGCATTAGAGAGTTGGATAGAAGAGAAATGAAAATGTGTCGAAAGTCTGGGACTGCTTAATCTCCTTAAAGGAGGAAGCATGCAGTTAGAGAGTTCGGAAGAACAGTGTCCCTTATAATAGCGATAATAAAGATAGAAGGATTGCAGACAGTCAGTAAGAGGCGGGGAATTGATAAGACGAAAAGCCTTTGATTCCACCCGGTCAAGTAGAGCTGTGGGTTGTATATGTACAGTATATTATTAATAATAATTAAGTGCATATTTTTTTGACACCGTTTAAAATGAGTAATTTATTTAAGTCTCACAAACCGTGAAGCGTGGAGGTGTTGCCGGAACCAGGTACGTGCAGTTCATGCAACTGCTCGGGGATTCCGCAGATTGGGTGTCTCGAATACCCAGCAGCAATAAAAATTTTGCTAAACGGGGACGCATATTTCAAAGAAATCGGGCAAGGCTGTCTCAACGAACGGGGAAAGGCTGCTATGGACCGCGCGTATTGGAAAACCCCACTCAAAATGCCAGTTTGTGCCGTCACAACCTGCAACGGTTACACCAGAAATATTAAAAATTAAAGATGCAGTGCATCTTTTTTGACCCCGATTGCACTTCGCGGACGGCTCTTCTGAAGGCTATAACTTTTTTTCAGAAGAAACTACATCACATGCACTTTACACCAAAAGATAGAGGACGTGGTCACGAATAATTCGATGTAAATATCGAACAAATTCGTTCACTACAAAAACGTTTAGAGCAAAGTTTATGTGGCCAAAAAGTTATTTAGCTGAGTTAGCCTTCCGTCAGCGTGACGCTCGGCGGAGCTTATTTGTCGAAAGTTCTAACACGCAAAAAACAAAATTTCGACTATTTTACAATTTGTGTTGTTTATGGTAAAATAAAGGGTGATCCAGAGAAATGGGACCCAAAAGAAACCCCTGTAACTCTTAAAGTATAAGTCCTTTTATAAAATCATACGCATCATTCGAAAGAGGATAGTTACAAGTTTGTACAGGATTGTATAGGTTTTGACAATACAAGACAAGATAAGATACAAAACAAAATAAAAGTGTTAGTTAAAACTAACCCTTCAAGATGACTGCATGGACTGTGGAACAGCTGCGTTTCATAACTGAGCAATATTATGAGCATGGAAGAAGTGTAGTTTCAGCTCAAAGATCTTTCAAGACAAATTTTCAGATGTCAAAATCACCTTCTAAGAAAGTAATCCGTCGGTGTGTCAGAAATTTTTCCCTAACTGGCAGCAGTGGAAAAAGAAAACCAACTGGAAGAGTGCGCACAGCAAGGATAGACGAGATCATTAACAGAACTCATGAAATTGTACAGGATAATCCTAACATAAGCATCAGACGTGCTTCTCAGCTGTTAGGAGTTGGATATGGAACAACACACCGTATATTCAAGCAAAATTTAATGCTCTTTCCATATAAAATTCAAACAGTGCGACAACTAAACGATGGAGATTTCGCACGAAGACGACAATTCTGTCAATGGATCCAACAGAAGGTAAATGACACCACCAATTTTCTAGCAACTTTGATTATGTCAGACGAAGCCCATTTTCACTTGAATGGAACTGTAAACAAACAAAATTGTCGTTTCTGGGCAACAGAAAATCCATTGAATATTACCGAAGTCCCGTTGCATAGTCAGCGTGTAACTGTTTGGTGTGGTCTTACTGCATCTCAGATCATAGGGCCGTACTTTTTCGAGGATTCCACCGGAAACACGGTCACTGTAAATGGTGATCGCTACGAAAAAATGTTGACCGATTTCCTTATTCCTAAATTAAGAGATCTTTGTCTAGAAAACCACTGGTTCCAACAAGACGGAGCTACCTGCCATACCACGAGGAACTGCATGGCAGTTTTGCGTCAAACGTTTCCAGGCGAGTTAATCTCAAGATTTGGAGACGTTGAATGGCCCGCAAGGTCTCCGGATTTTTCTCCCTTAGATTAATATCTCTGGGGATATTTAAAGAGTAGGGTCTACAAAAATAACCCAACGACCTTGCAAGAATTGAAGGCCGCCATCACAAATGAGATACAGGCCATACCACCGCACACTCTTGCAAAAGTGATGCAGAACTTACAAGCGAGAACACTGGAATGCTTGGCAACTAATGGAGCACATTTGAAAGGAGTCATTTTTAAAAAATAAATATTTCATAATAAACTTGTAACTCTACTCTTTCGAATGATATATAGTTTTTATGAAAGGAATTAAATATTAAGAATATTTGGCTTTTTTTTATGGGTCCCATTTATCTGGATCACCCAGTATAATAAATAATTTTGTGCATCTAATCAGACCCCGCTTGTACAAAATTTTATACCTTTTCGTGAAATCAAGGAAAAAGCAAGTCAGTCCATAAATTTATAAAAAACAAGACAACCATAAAAAATTAAATTAAAGTTAATTGGGAGTTAAAACTGCACTGTTCAGTAAAGTCTTTACGGTGGGTTACCACTAAGTCGTTGAGGGGACGTTTCGCGTCTCAAGCGCTATTTAAAATACGGGGTGTTTCTAAAGTAACCATTTATTTTGCGAAATAATATGAATTATAAAAAAAAACACCTTTAAAACATGAAAATATATATACTGTATATATTTTTGTAAGCTCGGCACACATTATTGCTCTTCGTGGATAATCTTCTTCTTGTAAGTTGTGGAACACTTGAATGTGGTATGGCTTTTTCTTTAAATCATAACGTAGAATTCTGTAAACCGTTGTTTGTGGAATTTCTAATCTGTGGGATGCCCTCCGAATCGATAATTGTGGATCCTCTTCGAATGCTTCTTGAACAGATTCGATTCTTTCGTGAGATCTTCTTGGCCGTCCAGATCTACGCTCGTCATGCACAGATCCAGTCCTCATAAATTTGTTTACTAATTCGCGAATAGCCTGGTCTCTAGGGCCTGTTTTACGAAACCTTCTCTCAAACTTTTCTCTAATTTCATTGCATTTCATGCCTTTTATCCTGCATGTTACTACATAAACCCGTTCTTGCACATTCATCATCAATGATATGGGTCTGAAAATAAAATAAAATAATTAACAAAAAATCGTGTAAAGCAATTGAAATATTATAAATACATGATTTTTGTATAACAATGCACATACCATTATGCCAATATAACAATTGTTTAAAATCCCCCTATTTCACCAAAATAGATGGTTACTTTAGAAACACCCTGTATAGTGTTCATATTCCTTAAACCATGGAAAAGATTTTATACCACTAAAAATTGTCAGTTAGGCCTGAAAAATTATAGGTTTCACGCTTTTAAATAATATACTTAGATGAAAGTCTATTTATATATTATCAGTCTGTATGGTATTAGAATTTACGGTAGTATATAAATTCATATGAAATATAAACAAGTTTTTAATCCAGTATTTAGTATTTACAAAGCATTTACATTTTAAATTAATCCGCCTCAAATTTTGACCAACTGGATTCAGATGAGAAGCCTAGAATTTTCAATAGCTGCGTTAGTTTGTAAATTTATTGACCAACTGGCTTTGCTTTCCTGGATTTCACAAATAGCGTAAGAAATTTAATAGATGCGTGGAATGAGGCAGGTTAATCTGTAAGTTAACGCGTTCTGCCCTTTTTCATCCAAATATATACAGTATATAGTAGCAGAGATGGGCAGTATCGCGATACGTGTATCGGCGTTACGTATCGAGCGATACTTTTGTATCGGCATTACGTATCGAGCGATACTTTTGTATCGGCGTTACGTATCGAGCGATACTTTCGTATCGTAACGGTATCGCTTTAGCCTCTATAAAGTATCGATGTATCGGTATCGCTTTAGACGATTTACGAGTCTCGATGTATCGGTATCGCTTTAGACGATTTACGAGTCTCGATGTATCGGTATCGCTTTAGACGATTTACGAGTCTCGATGTATCGGTATCGCTTTAGACGATTTACGAGTCTCGATGTATCGGTATCGCCTTCGAGATTTTCGCAGATCACCTACAATTTCTTATGCTCCTCGTTAAAAGTTTATAACATTTGTTTTCTGTGAGCTAACTTGGTATAAAATACATTTTTTCTTAACTGAATTGATCGTTTTTTACACCCAATATACAAAGTAAAAATTTATTTACATATCAGTAAGATTTGTTCTTCTTTTAGTAATGTATCGCGATACATGTATCGCTATGGATATCGCTTTAGCCATCTATAAAGTATGATGTATCGGTATTGCTTTAGACGATTTACGAGTATCGATGTATCGGTATTGCCTTAGGGATTTCGTGTATCAATGCCCATCACTGTATAGTAGGTACCCAACTGTAATTTAAGTAATTTATAGCTTATGTAACACTATTTACTAGCTTTAAGTAAGTTTAACAGACTAAGGATAGTAGGTATATTAGGAATATTGTTCTGTTTTCTAGTTCCTAGCCTAAGATTGAAACATAGTCTAACATGTGACCAAGTTTCCTCATCTCATTCATGAGCTATCATACTAAAGTCAATATACGATGATCTACAACTTGCGCTTACTGTTTATAATTACTACGCGTATCGTAGAGAGATTTAGGATAGTAGGGATATCAGGTTTTATTTCCAAATTCCTTGCATAAAGTTGAAATACAGTCAAATATAATACTAAGACTACTCATCTCATTCATGCGCTTACTGTTTACAATTACCATACTCTCGAAAACTTCTTATCTCTCGGAAAGTAGTGAAAAGTTAAATCGTTCTTGTTTCCTCTAATTTGTGTTATTACAATCGTAAAACACACAATATGTAAGAAATTTTGGCCCTAATCCGAAATTACCAGCCATTCCAAAAACCGGCTTCTTAATTAACACCGTTGAATAAAATTTATAAACTGTAAAGCTCATTTGTAATTTCTAAAGTTCGCATGGGAGGGGATTGTTAATCAATTTTTGCTCGAATGTTTATGAATGAAATGAACTTTCATGATCCAGCCATCCATCGTGTCCTGCCTATCAGGCAGGTCCAACTCGTGTGTCCCGCCAAAGTGTTCTATCCTAAGCTATCCTTTTCATCTCATGGTAGCTTCTGTCTGCCTTCAAATCATCCAGCATTGGTTTCCTTTTCCTTCCCCTCGACCTTCTACCTTCATATCTACCCTCTATCACCTCCTTCAACAATCCTTCTCCTCTCAACACATGTCCGATCCATTTCTTCTGTCTTTCTCTCATCACCTTAATGAGTCTTCTTTCCTTCTTCACCTGTTGCAGTACTTCCTCATTACTTTGGTGTTCCCTCCAGCTTATCTTTAGCATTCTTCTCCAAATCCACATTTCAAAACTTTCCACGAGTTTCTTTTCAGTTCTTTTCAGTGTCCATGTATCTGCTCCATACAGTACCACAGTCCATATCAAGCTTTTTACTAACCTTTACTTCAGCTTCAAGTTGAGTTTACCTGTAATTAGTCTTTTCTGCCTATCAAAAGCTACCTTACCCATACCAATTCTAGATCTTACTTCCTCAGTGCAATCAATCTCCATTGTTGGTTAATAAACTTCCCAGATATTTAAACTGCTCAGCTTCTTCTAAGGTCCGATTTCCTATCGTTAGGTTCATTTGTGCTCCTTTCCTTCTTGTAATTTTTATTACCTTTGTCTTGGTCTCATTAATTATCATTCCGAATTCTTCCGCCGTTGTTGTCAAGCTGTTGACCATTCTTTGCAGTCCTTCCTCAGTACTACAAACAAATGCCTTGTCATCTGCAAACCTTACAGATTTGACCAATTTACCTCTCACTCTATTCCCTCTTCCAGATCTGATAGTGCTTCTATTAATTATCATTGCTTCCGCATAGATGTTAGATAACACTGGGGACAGGGAGCATCCTTGCCTGACCCCTCTCCCAACCAATACAGGCTCCGATTCTCCTCCTGCAACTCTAACATTCACAGTCTGCCCAAGATATAAATTTTTTATCAGCCTACGGTCCCTCCAGTCAACATTAATATTCTTCAATATTTCCATTAGTTTCCTCCATTGGACTCTGTCAAAATCTTTTTCAAAGTAAAACAAAAAACATTTCCTGATCATGTTCCAGCACTCTCTCCCATCATTTTCATAATACAATAGCTTCTCTTGTTCCACATTTTGACCTAAATCCAAACTGATCCTCTCCACTGTACTGCTCAGCTATGTTCGTTAGTCTTCTGGTTAGTATCCTTAGCATTATTTTTGATGCATGGCTGACCAAGCTTATGGTTCGAAATTCTAAACACTTGGTGGCTGTCGGTTTCTTGGGGAAAGTAATCATAGAGACTCTCATAAAGTCAGCAGGCCAGTCTCCACTTTCATACATGTTTCTGCACAATACATTCACCTCCTCTCCAGCATCACCCTCAAGACTTTTCAGAAGTGATGCTGGTACATCATCTGGTCCTGGGGCCTTGCCATTTCTTAGGTCTCTTACAGCCATCTCTACTTCTCTTTCCAATATGTCCAGTCCCATGCAATCTACTTCCACCTTATCTGCTTCCTCCATTTCAATATTATTAGGTTTGTTCTCTTTTCATACAGTTCTTCAATAAACTCAATCCATCTCTTCCTTATATCTTCTGGTCTTTTCAGTTTTTTCCATTCTTTCATGATAAGACTTGGTAATTATATTAGACTATGATTGAAAAACCTTCTGCGAACGTCGCTGGTTACTGTGTCACAAAATGAAAATGAAATGAAAACGTTTATTGGCAGACGATAGTCCATATGACAAATATTATTAATGCAATGACAGTTCACATACTAAGGATAGAAATATATACGGTACAGTTGATTAGATATAATACAGTAATGTTGAAGTTAAGTGGAGCTACAGACAGACGTTTTCGTACCAAGAATTCCGTAGCTTAGAGGATAAACGGCAGGACTCGTGGATAGCTTGGATAATCGGGTTGGTTGATTTTTTAATTCTTTGCATTAGACAATATTGAGCACGTCCTGTTACCTCCGGGAAGCTCGGGACATTGCAGGTAGCAAACATTTGCGAAGCTGAGCATCTCGGGGGTAATTTATGTAAGAGTCTAAAAGATCTGTTGTACATCAAATTTAGGGTTTTGCCAGAACCTTTTTTATAGTTCACCCAGAGTTGCTGTTCGTATATATTACTGCAGAAAGTACGAAAGAGAGTGTCTTTAGCTTCACTTGTACAGAATCGAAAGTTCCTTATGGTCATATTCGCTTTCTTGTACTTCCTCAATTACTTCACCATTCATTTTAAACCTTATTATCAGCTGGTTGATTACAGCTTTTAGGATGAAATTGCATAACCTTAGTTTTTGTAACATTAAAAAGAATATCATGTTTCTGCGAATACACGTCGCAGACTATTAGTAGCCGATCCAGACCTTTAACAGAGGGACTTATTAACACCATATCATCGGCATAAACTAAGTTATTTATCCTTGTGTTATCTATACAACATCCCACTGTTGCCTCATTAGGTGAAGCAATTAATCCGTCAGTATACACATTAAACAGCATAGGAGAGAGAGCAAGTGGACAAAAGTTGAGAATACAGGTTTAGTCTGCGTAAGTCTTCATATTTTAAGCCTCTTAAAAATTAAAAACATGAGAATATATGAGGCGTTCGGGCGAATAGAGGCGAATCAACCAAAATCCCAAAATGGTTAATTCGCCTCTATTTGCCCGAGCCCCTCATATATTAATGCAAGTTTTAAGTTTTGTTTACGTGTATTTTTAACGTAACAGAACATAATCAACCACACTACACATAGATCTTCTGGTGCTACTGTAGTATGCGGTCTACCTACGATTCGGCGGTCTACCTTTTAATTATAGCTTCTTATCTTCTTATTATTTTATTATTAGGTTAATTGTACGCCCTTGACGATTGGTTAGGTTAAGTCGTGATATTTTCGTTAAAACTAACGAAAATATCACGACTTAACCTAACCAATCATCAAGGGCGTACTGTAGTATGCGGTCTACCGTTAAGTATGCGCTAGTAGTATGTTTAACTTCTTTAATAATTCCTTAATTGTGTAAATTAAATTATAATTCCTTTCAATTCACTTTCAATTCCTTTTAAATATTTTGAACGGTAGACCGCATACTACAGTAGAAACTTAACGGTAGACCGCATACTACAGTAGAAACTTAACGGTAGACCGCATACTACAGTAGAAACTTAACGGTAGACCGCATACTACAGTAGAAACTTAACGGTAGACCGCATACTACAGTAGAAACTTAACGGTAGACCGCATACTACAGTAGCACCGATCTTCTTTCTTATTTGAATACATTCCGCAATAAGCGAAGGTATATGTATGTTTACAGTACCGTAATTGTTTCTTATAATTTAAAAATCGATGTATAAATTATCAATACTGAACGACATATTTTCATTGCAAACGGTATCGTAAGTTACAACTACGGTCTATACTGTATTTTTCTTTCAACTGAGCAAATTTTAGTCATGTGAATCACCAATGATCACATAATGTAGTGGAAAGGGGGCAAAAAGAGCGAGGTGGGAGGTTTTCAACTCAACGGCGAGTCTGCACAATTTGTTATTATAAAGGCTTTGGCAATCCTTTGACTCTTACTAAATTGAATGTATGTGGTATATTCTCAATCGTTCACTAAGCTCTTAACCCTTTCATTACTGAGAAGGTGTATATATACACACGTATATAACGTAATATATACGTTCTCAGTCGTGAAGAGGTTAAATAAATCCACTTTCAAAAAGAAGTAATGATAAGCCTTTTGGTTATTAAATTAGGAAATTTATTTTATACCTAATAATGCTCTTCCTCCAAATTGGTTTTTATGAGAGTTTTATGGATAAGCCGAAAAATCCTTCGTAATTCTATTAGTGGGTCAATGGAAGTTACATAAACTAACGTTTATCTCGTCAGTCCACGCTCGCATTCCAGCATGTTACGAATTTTATACAAATTGAAAACTTAAAACAGTGATAACATAATATTTACTTTAAGCTCACAAATTTATTAGATTTTTAATGCAGCTTCACAAATTGTGATGCACTGGCTTCGGATACGAAGCTCATAATTTTGATAGTTGTCATAACAATGTCGTACTTTGAAAAGTTAAGCTTCATGGATTTCACAAAAGCATATGAAATTTTGTAGAAGTGTGGAGGGAAACATAAATGGGCAGTGTTTTTTGTATTGTAAAAAATATATGCAGCCATTTAGAGTCCTTACTATGTAATGTAACCATACATCAGCAATAATGAAGTTCTTAAGCTTTCTAATACACGAACTTGCGATTGAGTGGGGAAACCCACAACTTACGTTTTACCCCTCCCACTTCCTAACGTATTATGCAATCATAGGTGACTCATACTCAATATGGTCAGTAAATTAAGGAATATAAATATTGGAAATGGAAATTGTAACTCAAAATTCAACTTATAATTAAAACATGGTGTGTTCATCGATATTTAAGATATAAAAAACAATTACTGGATCACCTGAAGATTAGGGCCCCCAGCCTTCTTTAGTTAGCCTTATAAGGCTAACTAACGAAAATATCACGACCTAACCTAACCAATCGTTAGGTCAACTGTACGCTCTTGACGATTGGTTAGGTTAGGTCGTGATATTTTCGTTAGTTAGCCTTATAAAAGCTAACTAAAGAAGGCTGGGGGCCCTGATCTTCAGGTGATCCCAATTAGTTAGTTGGTCAAAATATATTTGAATAAAAAGAGACAGCTGAAGACAAACGTGTAAACTGCTTAAGTGGTACGTTTGTGAAGATTATAACTTTCAATAAACAAATTTCAATAAAGTGTCCCTAAATCTGTTTTAAATATAAAGACATGAAATATACAGGGTGTACATAAAGTCAGGATCTATTTTTGTGAAGCACTTAGAAATTATATGGAATTCAATCATAAAATGATAAAGTGGTAACATTTATTAAATAATTAAGAGTAGGATTCGACGTGACGCCCATCAGTATCCCTGCACAGCTCAAATCGTTCCGCAGCATTTCTAAACACATTCTGGAGCATTTGCGGGGTTATCTTATCTGCAGCAGTTCGTATACGTGTACGTAAGTTTTCAAGACTCGTAATCTTCGTCTGATAGACGTGCGACTCGATAAAGCCCCATGCAAAGAAATCTAAAGGGGTTAAATCTGGTCATCTCGCGACACAAGGTCTGTTGCTTCCGCGTCCGATCCAGCGATTTGGAAAACGTCCATTTAGATAATCCTGAACAATTTTGGCATAGTGACAAGGAGCACCATCATGTTTATTCTAAGGTACTAACAGTTTATAAACTGAATATGATCTATATATAGAATGTATCTCAAATGGTGACTCATATCCGCTGCATCACCCTGTATCCGTCAAGGAGATTTCTATTTTTGGGTTTACCCTGTAACAACAAATTCGCCATAGTATTACCTAGGCGAATTTGTTGTTGTTGCTATTTCTATTAATAGCAATTTGACGTCATCAAAACCTTGACGTCATCAAAACGTCATACATTTCTGAGATTATTAACATCCTGCCTTACCGGATGCGGACTGATTTCTTGCTATATCATGTTGTTTGCTTTTATCGATTTTATCTTCTTTCTTTCTCTTTAATTCTTACCTGATGTGTTTGAAGTTTATGTAAAAGAGAGAGGAGATATAGAGAGAGAGAGTTTATGAATTACAAGTTTTATTTATTTATAATAATAATGATAATATAATAATAATAATAATAAACTAATATTTAATTAGATTAGTTAATGAGAGAATCAACGTTGCTAGGTAAGTATATTTTTTTTTTTTAATTGCGAAGCGCCCTCGCTAGAGTTAGAGCCTCGCCAGAGGTAGGTATATGTACGAAGTTTATTTGTGTTTGGCCAAACAATATTGGTTAGGAAGATTTTTTTAAGTTTTATATTATAGTAGTATTTATATCGGTTATACAGATTTTTTAAGTTTGATATTAGTAGTATTCATCTGGGTAGAGTACCTAAGTTTTCAAGACTCGTAATCTTCGTCTGATAGACGTGCGACTCGATAAAGCCCCATGCAAAGAAATCTAAAGGGGTTAAATCTGGTCATCTCGCGACACAAGGTCTGTTGCTTACGCGTCCGATCCAGCGATTTGGAAAACGTCCATTTAGATAATCCTGAACAATTTTGGCATAGTGACAAGGAGCACCATCATGTTGATAGACGACGGTACTAACAATCCTATCCCCGTCGTCTATCAACATGATGGTGCTCCTTGTCACTATGCCAAAATTGTTCAGGATTATCTAAATGGACGTTTTCCAAATCGCTGGATCGGACGCGGAAGCAACAGACCTTGGAGCGAGATCACCAGATTTAACCCCTTTAGATTTCTTTGCATGGGGCTTTATCAAATCGCACGTCTATCAGACGAAGATTACGAGTCTTGAAAACTTACGTACACGTATACGAACTGCTGCAGATAACATAACCCCGCAAATGCTCCAGAATGTGTTTAGAAATGCTGCGGAACGATTTGAGCTGTGCAGGGATACTGATGGGCGTCACGTCGAATCCTACTCTTAATTATTTAATAAATGTTACCACGTTATCATTTTATGATTGAATTCCATATAATTTCCAAGTGCTTCACAAAAATAGATCCTGACTTTATGTACACCCTGTACATATAACAAGAAAAAATAGAATGAAATATGAGCTGAATTGGCCTAAAAAACAAAATAATAACATAATTACAAAGAATATAAATTTAACCGCTAAGAGGAAATGTCCAATTAATAACCTTCCCAATCGGTAAATTGGACCAAAAATGTTCGACCCAATTTAAACTTGAGAATAAAGAAACTTTAAGACAATGAGACAAAGATTACTTTGGTCCGTAAAACTATCTCTTTTATGGGACTTCAACACTGCGGTTATATATAATACAATGGAGGCGCTTCTTTCTCCTTTCTTTTTATTATTATTCCTGTTCTTATTTCCAGTATTAAATAAATATATATGATCATTGTTTACCCAGTAGCTCCTTGGGGATCAGAGTTGTTATAGTTTAAAATTTTAAGGTACAGGGGGTTTCATTAAAATGTTCAGAGCAGCGGTGTCCGATACGTTCGCCACTCGCCAAATGTGGCGAATAGGCTATTGCGTTGTGGCGATATTATTAATATTTTTTTGTAATATTTATCTTTAATAATAAATAATTTGAAATGTTTGTAATATGATTTTTAATCCTTTTTTACGATGTGGCGAATACGAAAATAGAAAACCATAAGTGTGGCTAGCATGGAATTTCTATTGGACACCGCTGGACTTTAGAGAAAGCGTTTTTTTACCTTTTATACTGATTTTTTCAAATTTCACCCGCGTTAATATATATATATATATATATATATATATATATATATATATACACACACCCAGGGTGTTTCATAACATGTGAGACGCACTTTCAGGATGGATTCAGGACCTGAAAACAATGAAAAAAGTTTACATAAACATATACCCGAAATCGCTTTGCTTCCGAGTTACAGCTCGTTTCGTGTTCCAGCAATTCTTTCCGCAACTGTTTACAAACACTGCTTGCCGGCAATGTTTGTGAGTGTGTACGAGACTTATTTCATGTATGGCCTTGCCGATTGGACTGTTTCGTACACTCTATCGTATCTTTCAATATCGTTGAGTGTAGAGCCATCAGTCAGTTAGAGGTGCATCGTGGTGTTTCACTGTTCGTATTCGTAACTTCTTACCGTGACTAAATGCAATCCAATGAAAAAACCTTAAAAGTTTTTGTGCTAGTCAGTAATAGCGTGCATTTGAAGTGAGAATGGAGGCTTATTCAAACAGAGAAGTGGCAGACATGCATCTCATGTATGGACTTGCTGAGTGTAATGCGGCCGCAGCAAGACGTCTGTATGCGGAAAGGTTTCCGAATCGCCGTCTGCCAGATAAGACCTTTCAGAGAATAGACAAGCGTCTTTGTGATACAGGATCATTCAACAAGCGAGTTTCAGATTTTCAATTTTCACAACACTCATCACTGGGCCGAAGAGAATCCGCATGCCATCATCCAGTCAAGGCACCAACAACAACTTAGTATCAATGTATGGGCAGGACTTATTGCCGACAACTTAATCGGTCCTTTTGTTTTGCTTGGAAGATTAACAGACGAATCCTATTCCAAATTTTAAGGAATGATTTAAGCGATTTACTAGATGAAGTTCCTCTTGGTGCCCGACGTGGTATGTGGTTTATGCATGACGGCGCTCCGCCTCATTTTAGTCGAGTACCCAGAGACTATTTGGATGACCATTTCCCTGATAAGTGGATAGCCGTGGAGGACCCATTGCGTGGCCTTTTCACTCCCCGGGCCTGAATCTACTCGATTTTTACCTGTGGAGTCATCTGAAATCCATGGTTTACATGGCACCCATTGACAACGTTGAAATGATTCGCCAACATGTAGAACAAGGATGCCAGAAAATCCGAGCAATACCTGGAATGTTTGAAGTCGTCAGGCAGTCTATGACGAGGCGTGTTCAGGCGTGTATTCAAACGCAAGGCTGTCATTTTGAACACTTCCTTTAAAGGTAAGGTGGATACTTGCTGGAACACATAACGGGCTGTAACTCGGAAACAAAGTGATTTCGGGCATATGTTTTATATAAACTTTTTTCATTGTTTTCGGGTCCTAATCCATCTTGAAAGTGCGTTCCACATGTTATGAAACACCCTTTTAATATATATTGAGTTACAGGAGTTACAAGGAAAAGCAATACCTCAAAAGGCCTTGCGGTCCATACCGAGGAGGTACCAATGGCAACGAAAGCCAGGGAAAAACTCATACACCCTCAAATAGTGTAAGATTCGGACTAACCTTTTATTGAACAGATCCACAGAAGAACTGTTCACAACTTCTGAAGGTAGCCTGTTCCACCTGTCACAGATCTTATAGGTAAAGTAATTCCCAACACACTAGTCCTAAATCGTTTCAAATCCAACTTCCAACCATTGTTGCGAGTTGGATTATCATTTAAACTAAACATGCTTCTAAAATCGACATTGTTGAACCCACGTAAGAGCTTAAAAACCTCGATGAGTTGACCGCGCAGCCTCCGAGTTTCCACCGAAAACAAATTCAGGGCGCGGAAGCGTCGATTGTAGCCCATATGCCTAACGGAAGGGATTAACTTTGTGGTCCTCGCTTGGACTCGCTCCAGCCTCTCAATATATTTCCTGAGGGTCGGCGACCAGAACTGCACAGCATACTCCAGGTGAGGCCGAACCAGAGAATTGTACAGAGATAGCACAATCTCCTTGTTCCGAAATTGAAATTGCCTCCTGATATAACCCAACAGCTTCTGGGCTTTCTTTTCCACCTCTACGCACTGTTTAGTAAACTTAAGGTCGCTGCTAATTGGCACACCCAAGTCCTTTTCTAAATCAGTGGCCTCGATATAACTCCCCAACATGTAGTAGTCCGACTTGGGATTGGCGTAGCCAATGTGCATCACCTTGCATTTACTCAAGTTAAACGGCATTTGCCATTTTTCGGACCACTCTCCTATCCTACGTAGGTCCGCACGTAGTTGTTCAATCGCCTCTGGCGTCCCAACATTGGCCCCAAGCTTGGTGTCATCAGCGAATTTGGCGATCCTACTGACGATGCCACCGTCGATATCATTTATGTAAATGATAAACAACAGTGGCCCCGAAACGGAACTCTGAGGAATCCGCTAGTGACCGAGGCCCAACCCGAACTAGCACCTTTAATTACAACCCTCTGCCGCCTATTCTTCAGCCAGTTTCCATTCTAGCTACCTACTTCCCCACCGATACCCAGCGCGTGGACTTTGGCCATTAGCCGGCGGTGAGGTACCTTATCAAAGGCTTTCTGAAAGTCGAGATAAAGTATATCAATCACCCTACTCTTATCGCACTCACTCCCCATGACGTGGAAAAGCTCGAGCAAGTTGGTGAGACACGACCTATGTCATCTAAACCCATGTTGGGAGTCCCCAAGTAGCTTGTAGGAATCCAAATGGTCAACAATCCTATCGCCTTTTATCCCCTCTAATAATGGGACGATAGTTCCCTGGACTTTCGTGATCCCCTTTCTTAAAGGTAGAGGTCACGTTGGCTTCCCTCCAGTCACCAGGCACCTGGCCCGTCTCCAACGATTTGTTGAAGACTGTAGCCAGATGGGGAGCCACCTGGTCGCGCACCTCCCGCAATACTCTCGGGAGGAACTGGTCTGACCCAGGAGCCTTAAACGCGCTCAGTTTGTCTATTCTATCGGCAACGACTGTCGCGGTACACCGAACACTATCCAGGCCAGCACCTTCGTACCTGACACCTGGCTCGGGGATGAGGCGGGTGTCCTCCCTAGTGAACACTCCCGCAAAGTACTCATTCAGCACATTAGCGATGTCCGCGTCGGAGGTGCGCAGAACCCCGCTGGGGTCCTTTAATGGACCTATCATGCTTCTAATGGGCTTTCTACTATTAACATAACTGAAGAACTTCTTAGGGTTCTCCTTGCAGAGGCTTGCTACCCGGAGTTCTTCGTTACGTTTCGCTAGCCTAACCTTCACCTTCACTTCCCTGCACAGGCGGACATACGCTTCAGTGTTCTCATGGGAACGATTGGCCTTCGCCCTCCTATACGCAGCTTTCCTATTTCGGATAGCCGAAGCGATGTCCCGACTGAACCACTTAGGTTGCGTTGAAGCAGGGGTGACCGGTTTTGAGGGTATGGCAGCAGACTGCAGCACTATAAACTGATCCCCCGGAATGCACTCCACACTTCCTCAACATCGCCGCCGACCTCTAACCCCATCTCACCTACGCTATCCCGGAGGCCAACAAAGTCGCCCGCCGTAGATCGAGCTCACTGCCTCTAGAGTTACTACGCTTCACCCAAGGGACGCACACACAGAACCTAATCAGACTGTCATCACTCCCGCCCAACGATTCGTCAACGGTGAGGCCAATGACGAGGTTTTTTTCGGTCGTGAATACTAAGTCTAGAACGCTTTCGCCTCGTGTTGGCCCATTGACCCACTGAGTGAGGACGTTCTCATCAGCAAAGTCAACTAGCCTCCTCCCTTCGGCATCAGCAGTCCTGTCTCCCCACTTTATACTGCGACAGTTGAAGTCTCCTAAAATTACACACACCTGTCCCCTAGCAGGCCACGGAGTTCGGTGTACAGGGCTGTATTCACCTCGAGGAGAGATGCGGAGGTCTGTACACCAAGATTAACCTATAGTTCGTCCCTCCCACGTTTAAATCGATGCCAAGCAGCTCCCGTGCCGATCGGAACTGGCAGTCAACCGGACTCAACGTGTCTCTCACGTATATTAGTACCCCTCCCAACTTCCCACGGGTGCGGTCTTTGTGAAACATCCTATACCGGAGAATCTCGAACTCCCCAAGTAGTCCCTACGATCAGTATGAATCCAGGACTCGGTGATAGCAACGATATCCTGGTATTCTGATGCTAAGAGAGCCCGTAGCTCACAAAACTTATTACTTATCGATCTAGCATTAAAAAGCACTGCACAGAGGGAGCCTTCCCTATTCTGACCGCCCTCTAGCATAACCCGTTTCCCGAACAGCCAGGGCTATCGGGAGTTGAAGAGCCCCTCACCAACGAAGGGGCAACTTCCACAGGAAGCTGAGCCCTCTCCAACGGGGAAGGAGGGTCACCCACCTGTACATGGACGCACCCTTCAGTTGAAGGTACGTCCGCCACCGGCTCAACATCATCTCTCCCGGTGGGAGACCATCATCAATCCCCGAGCTTGACCTCACCATACGGTATAGGTGCCGGTCAAGCAGCGTGCCTAGCACACCTTTACCCTTGACATTGATACAGGTCCCACCTACCCGAAAACGCGTCGAACGGGTCAACAAACCTCACGCCCAGTGGGACGCACAAGTCTTGCACCGTCTCGTTGATGCCAATGACTTTACTGAGCGCGTGGTCACTGGCATTCATCCGCGGTAAAATACCCATCAACATTCCCCTGTCTGTTTTAAGTTTTAGATCAGCCGCAAGAGACATGATCTCGGTGATGATCCCTTCCGTCGAACCTAGCCTACCGCCTTTGAGGAACAGGTCGTTGCCACGAGCGTGGACAACGATCGCAGTCCTCCGACTAGCTACGCGCAGCTTCTCTAACTCCTTCCTTAAGTACGTCGTTCCCCGCACAGGTAAGCACCTTACCTTCCTCCTGTCTCGGTTTGCAGAAGCAAAGTACTTCTGGCCCCTGATCTGCGAGTCCCCAATCAAAACGGTGTCTTCCTCCTTCGCGCACAGGAGACTAAAGCGGTTCGAGGTCCTGACAGCGGCAACCGGGGTCTCAGGCTTCGGCTTCGCAGCCTTCTTGCCCGATACCTTTCGATACCCGTCGCCACCCATAGACTCAGCCGCACTTTCACCACCTGATCCACCCCGACCGGCAGCTACATCCTTAGGTTTCTTTGGGCCATCAGTAGGCCCCATTCCCACCCTTTTTCTTTATCGGCCCCTTCCCACCCTTTCTCTTTATCGGCCCCTTCCCACCCTTCTCTATCGGCCCCTTCTTTGTGCCTTCTTTGAGAGAGAGAGAGAGAGAGAGAGGAGAGAGGGAGAGACTAATTCAGGAAAATAATCATAATTTCAGAAAGTACTGTAAATTTTTTTCTTCAGTAATCTATATAATGTTTGTGTAATTCACCTTTTAATCGTTTGTGTCAGTTAAAAATAAACTAGTGAACTACTTGCAAGATTTTATCATGGTTACAACAATGACAGGATATTTAAGGCATCGTGCTTGAAAGCAGAAAAAGTATAACTTAAAAACAGTTAAAAGATGAACTATATCAGGACGACATCAAAGTTTCCTCCTATATTTCTGACCGTTAACTTTAGGTGCAAGAGCTTGATTCTTGCTCGCGACACATCGTCTTCTGATGATGCATATGTGTATGACGTTTCATCAATTTATGTTGAGTGATTCAGAAGTAATGGAACGAATTTCCATTTAACCTTTGACCTCTTAGTGCAACGACCTAGTTCTTGCTCGCGACACATCGTCTTCTGATCATCCATATATGTGTGAAATTTCATCAGTTTATGTAGAGTGCTTTAAAAGTTATGGGACGGACCTCCATTTGATCCTTGACTTATTTGTGACTTTGACTTTTAATACAGGGATCTCAGTCTTGTGATGATCCGTGTGTGTGTGTGTGTGTGTGTGTGTGTGTGTGCGTGTGTGAAGTTTCATTAACTCAAACGTCATATCCCGAATACGAAAGTGTGACGAACAAACGTACCGACCGACAAGTATGTCCCCTCCAAATTTATTTGGTCGGTGACATAAAAAATAAAAAATCTATAGGTTAATTTACAGACAGACATGGGCAGTAAATACTTTAGATGTATTTAAATAATAAATGCATTACTTGAATATAAAAGTAATTAAATACTAAATAAAATACAGGTTTTCAGAAAGTATTTAAATACTAAATACATTACTCCAAAAATGTATTTAAATACATTTCAAATACAATTTAGATACTTTTCAAAAAGCACATAAAATCACTAACATCAGCTTAGAGTCAAATAAAATCGAGAAGTCGCAGAAGTAAACGCTGCAATTGTTTTGAGGCACAGAAGACATAAAGTCTTCACTTTACTACCATCTTTGGAAGTTATTCGGAAATATTTTCCATCAAAAAGTGTGTGCAGGTGTGATTCGCTATTTTTATTTTCACTTCCACCATCAACAACTTCTATTTTACCACCTTCTTTTCCACCACTTCCACTTGCTGCAGCCATGTTACAAATGTTGTCCTCGTCTAATATGATCAATAGGCTAAGGCTAATTGCACAGTTAGCGCTGAACTTTACACAACCACATATGACGATGCCTCAGGACAGACTGCGGGCTGCTGCACTGCAGCTGTGGGTCTGTGACAATCACCACTAGAGCAGGCTGGAAGTTCCACTTTTCAAGGTGCTTCCAGAAAGTTCCAGTCTGTTGAGCCTGGAACTTTCTGGAAGCACAAGCACCTTGAAAAATATGAAAATAAAAACCCACTCTAATAGACAGAGTTTATTTCCACAACAGTTTCGACGCCCACTGGCATCCTCCTCGGGTGGATACAGAAAAACGAATGAACCAAAACAAAAGGGAAAAACAGTCCAGGGACCGACCGTTAAGAAATTCGCACCTAGGTTAGATCCCATTCTCCCGACACCGGAAGGGCATTTTCATTAAGTACATTCGCACAAATTTAAAACTATCTTCCTGTTCTAAACATACAGATTCTATTATTTTTTATTTTTTTTTACATAATTATTATCAGTAAACCAAAAACAATATGTGAGTTTGCCTTACATTGCCGGCTTAGAAAGGGTAAAACCGTTGACGAAGATTTTAAGTTTGCTTTGGCGTTCAAATATTCGTCTACCGTGAAAAGTAAATTGGTTAGGAATAACGTTGCAAAAGAGGAACAAGCCTGTGTCTACAGCATTCCCTGTAAAAGTTGTGATTTAGCATACGTGGAAGAAACTGGAAGAAATATTGAAACCCGTATTAAAGAACACAAATATGCCTTCAGAAGTTGTAATACTAATAATGCCATTTTTTATCACGCCAGCCAAAATAATCATGCTATAGATTGGGAATCAAGTAAGGTACTTTATAAATGTAATAATTATGTCAAAAGAAAAATAATAGAATCTGTGTGTATAGAAAAAGTAGATAATTTTAATTTGTGCGAAGGTACTTATAAGTTAAACCCTTTAATGAGATTCTTGGTCAAAAAATCCCTTACGGAGTCGGGGGAACGTGTTCTAACCTAAGTGTGAATTTCTTAAAGGTCTCTGGATTGTTTCCTTCTCGCTTTTAGTAAAGGTAACATAAAGGTAATATTATAAATTTAATAATTAGGGTAAAGGTAATGATAATAAATGTTAAAAAATGTAAATGCAATAATAAATGCAGTAATTATGTCAAAATGTTAGAATCTGTATGTATAGAACAAGAAGATAGTTTTAATTTGTGCGAATGTTCTTATAAGCGGGACCCTGTAATAAAATGCCCTTCCGGTGTCGGGAGAACAGTATCTAACCTAGGTGCGAATTTCTCAATGGTCTCTGGATTGTTTCCTAATCGCCTTTTTCATTCGTTTTTCGGTTTATAAGTTCTGTATAATAAACAACAATGTAATAACCAATGTAATAATAAATTTATAATTTCTGTAATAAATAATTATGCAATATTAAATGTAATAAATTTAATAATAAATGTAATAATTATGTAAAAAAAAATAAAAAATAATAGAATCTGTATGTTTAGAACAGGAAGATAGTTTTAAATTTGTGCGAATGTACTTAATGAAAATGCCGTTCCGGTGTCGGGAGAATGGGATCTAACCTAGGTGCGAATTTCTTAACGGTCGGTCCTTGGACTGTTTTTCCCTCTTGTTTTGGTTCATTCGTTTTTCTGTATCCACCCGAGGAGGATGCCATGTCGAAACTGTTGTGGAAATAAACTCTGTCTATTAGAGTGGGTTTTTATTTTCATATTTTGACCTTCACGTAGAAAAAAGTGGTTTTTTGCATTTACCTTGAAAAATGTTTTACTGTGTTCTGTGGTACCAGTTAAATACTGTGTGGTTAGTACTGTACATCCTCGCAAAATTGAACAGTTCACAAAAAAGTATTTTAAAAATGTATGATATTTAAAAACAGGTATTTACAAATACTAAATACTTTTCGAAAGTATTTAAATATGTAATTAAATATACGCTCCAAAGAGTATTTATAAATACATGTATTTAAATACATTTGTATTAAATACGTATTTAAGTATTTTCAAATACATTACTGCCCATGTCTGTTTACAGGTGTCACTATATAATGAATCACTAGCAATCACTAAGTGAAGGGTTACTTTTAAGTATATGCAATGATTCCAAGATTAAAGATCGGAAGGATGTTCTCTGTTTGTGAAATAATGTTGAATGATGATGGGTTAGTCGAGTGATCTGGATTGTGGCACTGTTCACGAATCGATTATTTCGATGGTTTATTCAAAGGAGAATTAGTACTACCACAAAATGTTAGAGTGCAATTGCAATGCAACATTGCATGCAACATTGCAACTTGCAAAACACACACACACACACACACACTGTATCGTTTATATATATATTATATATATATTATATATATATATATATATAGCCCTTCATTTCCATTGATGTTTGTTTAAATGGTGTAAATAAAACACAGCTACAGCGTTCTGACTATTTAATATATATTGAAATACAAAATATGTATATACATCAGGTGCAAAACAGAGATAATACGAATTATGTATATTTACATAAAAAATATCACAGCAGTATAGGAGAATTGCAATAAAAACAGGAATAAATGGTGTTATTTAACATACCTTACAACTTTACAAAGGTTTCGCGATGATTCCTCATTTCGCGAAGGTCAAGCTTGTCGCCCCTCCTCTCGAGTTAGCCTGGTGAAGTAGTGAGTTGGTTTCTTGTGCTCTCCACCTCACATACCCAGGTACACCCGGCTCATCGGGGATTGTTCTGAGCCAGGCGTCTAATCTTCTTTTGAAGATGTTCACTGCAACTCCCTTCGTGTTTCTTAGGTCTTTGGGCAGTGATTAAACAGTTTTGGTCCTCTCACCACAAAACTATTTTCTTTCAGGGTTAAGGATGTTCCCTGTCTCGCCTTCAGTTTGGGAATACGACACAGTCTACCATTTCTACCTTCCACCGTTGTTTGGGAAGTTATAGGGTTCAGAGTAAGATTAGGGACTAGTTTCTCCATTATTTTCCAAGTGTAAATAATGGTGTACCTCTCTCTTCTCCTTTCCAGTGAATATAGGTCTAGTTCGCGTAACCTTTCCCAGTAATTTAGTTCTTTGCACCCATTGATTTTGGCTGTGAAGCTTCTCTGGATCCCTTCCAGCTGTCTAATGTCTTCTTTTTATATGGGGATGTTAGGACCGAGCAGTATTCCAATTTGGGTATGATCAGGGTTTTCAGTAGAGAAATCATTACATTCCTATCCCTTCGTTTAAAGGTCTCAATATCTCTCCTGTTATTCTCTTTCCTCTGTTTACTGCTATCTTATTTTGTGTTTCAAATTTCGCATCATCTGTCACTACAACCCCTAAATCTTTTGCTCTGGAATTTCTCTGAATTTCCTGTCCATTTGGGATATAATATTCCATGGATTTTAGGTCTTCTCTTTTTCCGTACCGTAACAGCTGAAATTTCTCGGTGTTAAACTTCATATTGTTGTCTTCAGTCCACTTGTAGATTCTGTGTATGTCGGTTTGTAGAGATCCTATATCTTCTGGGTTTCTTATTTTCTACTGATCTTTGTGTCATCGCAAAGGATGTTACTGTGCTGTCTCTGGCAACGTCCTCATTTATGTCAGTTAGCATGATTATGAAGAGTAGTGGAACTAATATTGTTCCTTGTGGTACTGAGCTGAGGACCTCTGATGCTGATGAAGATACTCCTTGTACTGTAACGACTTGCCGCCGCTCACTAAAGAAATTATATATCCATTTCCCTACTTTTCCTGTTATTCCCATATATTTCAGTTTATGTATTATGATTCCATGGTCACACTTGTCGAACGCTTTAGCAAAGTCTGTGTATAGTACATCATAATTTTCATTACTTTCAAGTGCATCAATAATGTTGTTGTAGTGTTCCATTAGCTGTGATAGGCATGATCTGCCTGACCGAAACCCATGTTGGTTATCATTGAATTTTTTCTGAGATTCCATAAAGTCATAGATTTTCTGTCTAACTATTCTTTCAAATATTTTAGTGAGATGAGATGTAAGCGACACTGGCCTATAGTTTTTGGCCTCGGATCGATCTCCTCCTTTATATATTGGGACTATGTTTGCGCTCTTCAGGATGCCCGGTATTTCTCCCGTGTCTAGTGATCGTCTCCATATCCAGTATAGGGGCTCAGCGATTGCATTCTTGCAGTTTTTGATCAGTGTGGCATTCCATTTATCCGGTCCTGCCGCTGAGTGTGTTTTTAGTTTCCCTATGGCTTGTGTAATATCATCCGTCGTAAAGTCGAAATCCGTTATACTTTCACCTTGTGGTTCGTCTTCAAAGGACGCGTTTCTATCGCATATCAATTTGTCAGTTTTTGGGATACTGAAAGATGATTCGTACTGAGCTCTAATATTTCAGATACTTCTGTTAAATTATCAGATAAAGCACTGTTCTCGTTTTTTAAAGGTCCGATAGTCGCATGGTTTTTCGACTTTCTTTTTGCGAAATTATGGAAGTACTTTGAGTTAGCCTTTATCGCTTCTATAGCGTCTTCTTCTTTTTCTGTATGCTTCTCGATTAGTTCCTGTAAGACGACATCGATACTTTGCAGTTTATTTAATATTTTTCTGATGTTGTTATCTTTACAATTACTTAATTTTGCAGTCACTCTTTTTCTCTTCGAAACAATGCCCTCTTTTGTCTCTCGAACCTGCTTCTCTTTCGTCTTTGTTGTATCTTTGGGACATGTTTTTCCACAATTTCTAACGTCTTCTCCTCTAACGTCATTAGCATCTCTTCCGTTGTCTTGGCCTCGAAAATGGTTTTTCAATCTATTACTTCCATGCTGGATGTCACATCTTCCCAGTTTATAGCTTTGGAGTGAAAATTAAAAATTTCGAATTTGCTTCTTTCTGTTGTGCGTGTTCTTTCCTTTCCTGTTGCCTTTATATTAGTTGTTATTTCAATGATGTTGTGGTCCGATATCATAGTTGGGGATATTTCTACATTATCAATTAGATTACTGTTGTTTGTGAATACCAAATCTAGGCAGTTGTTTTTTCTTGTGTTTTCTGTTATTTCTTGCGTTAACATAAATTCATCAGCTAGAGCTAGTAGCATTTTTACCTGCTCCTGGTCTTCTCGTGTGTCCCCCTTGTTCTGGTGTATACATATATTTTTTATATCCTTTTATATTTCATGAATGGGAAATTAAAATCACCACAAAATATTTGGGGTTGGAGAGTGTAGATCTTTTACCAAGTTCCTTACCTCTGTAATGGAATCTGAAAATTTGAGGTTGGCGTGTTTTGGGTCTGTACATTCCAATTAGACCATATTTAATTTTTCAATTTTTGCTGCTACACATTCTACGTAGCTGTTTGAGGTACTTATAGCCATTTCTGCTATGTGCCTTTCGCGTGTATAAATAGCACATCCTCCTTTACGTCACACTGTTCTGTCGGCTCGGAGGATGTTATAGTTGTCAATTTGTATTTCTTTTTTGTCAATACAAGACTCACAATTTTCACAGTTCGCCTGGCAGTCCTTTAGATGAGTTTCCGTGAGGCATGCAAAGTCTGCTCCGGCTTCTTGCATGAGTCCTTTCAGGTATAAAACTTTGTTCGTGGAATGGTTTGATTTAAGGCCCTGAATGTTGGTTAGGATTATTTATCTTTTTTCTTTTTCGTTTTCGCATACAGGTGGTTCCGATTTTTTTTCCAATGGGGTTGCCGGTTTCGTTGGCTTGTGGTCCTCCGAGAATTTGCCTCTTTTTATCTTTGTCGGTATCTGTTGTCCCATAACGCATGAAGTGCCTTTGTTCGTACCTTCTGTCCGGCTCTCGGATTCCTATATTTGTCTACTTCTTGTTTTCTTATTATTTTCAAAGTTCTTAATTTTGGCATTATCATTATTTTTCTTTAGCCGTTTATTTTCTACGTTTTTAGTTATCTTTATATCATTTCGCTCGTTGGCCCGTTTGACTACTTCGTAACTTTTACTTATTTCTTTTCTTTCATCTATGTCTTCCTTCCGTATTATATTGTTTATATTGTTATTCGTTATTAAATTGTTGTTCGTTATTATGCTGTTATTCGTTATTTCGTCTTCTCTCTCATCCACCTGGCTTTTCGTTGGGACCATTCCGGACCCTTGTGTCCCCATTATTTCATTCTTTTTTGTAACTTTCGAGGCTGCTATCTCCATTTCTTTACAGACCGCGAAAGAATTTATGGTCTGTGTACATGCGCCACATAGAAATTTGATCCCCACGACGTGTTTCGCGTTCGAGACAAGTTATTTCCCTATCATTCCAATTCATGCAGATAAAGTCATTCAATCGTTGACAGAAATCACATCTGATCGCCAAGTTTTCCGTTGTTTCCAGATTGCACAAATTACAGATTAAGTGAGAATTTGGACCCATAGCCATGCTATTCCTTAATTAGCGTAAAAAGAAATACCCACACAAATTCTTTATTTATTTATTTTTATTTCTATTTCTTTCCTTTCGATGGTCGAGGGTATTTCGAGGGTTTTCTGACCTTTGCGTTTTATGACCTTTTTCCTGCCTTGTTTCAAACTTTCTCGAATGCCAACCGTATTTAGTTTTGAATATATACATTAAAACTGGTGATAAATTATGTAAACTGTATTGCACTTTCTTAATTTTAATGAATTTCATTTTATAATTTATATGCACAGATTCACTGATACTTTATACAGTTTCGGGTATAAACAGAATAAACCGCCGAGTAGATTATTCCCTTCTAATTTTGGTATTAAATAGAGAGAGCAAGAGAGCACGTCCATTCACCACAGGGTACAAGCAGCATATATATGTATATATACGTATCAAAAATAATACAAATAGCACAGACGAATTCTATATACAACAAAATGCTCAGCACATGTTTAATATATATATATATATATATATATATATATATATATATATATATACAGGGTGTTCCTTAAGTCTGGAACCATAGGGCAAAATAAGTAATACATGTTTTCTGTTTATGCAAGTGCCCATGATGTCTTTGAGTAAGGAAGAACGCATCCAGGTAATTCTGCTCGTAGGAAATCGGAGTCAGAGGGAGGTCGCTGAGGAATTTAACAGATTGCATCCGGACCGCGCGCCGATAACACACAGCTGTGTCGGCAAACTTGTAGAAAGTTCAGGGAAACGGGATCCATAGGAGATAAACCACGCTGTGGACCTCTGAGGACATCCACCGACGATGACACAGCCGCTACCATCCTCGCTCATTTCACAAACAGTCCCCAAAAGTCTCTTCGGCGTTTTTATTGCCGTTTTTATCATTTTGCCCTATGGTTCCAGACTTACGGGACACCCTGTATATATATATATATATATATATATATATATATATATATATATATATATATATATATACGCATCAATAATGGAAATACATAGATTATGGACGGTTTCTACCACGCTTAAGTAATATATATATATATATATATATTATACACACATTTAACTGCAATGACCACGCAGTATATTAATGTATAGAAACGAAGTAAGTATAGAGGAGTGTTCTGCACACGTGGAAGAGAAATAACGAACAAATGAAAAATAAGGCACCCGCCCGGGAATCGAACCCAGGATCTTCCAATTGCCGGTCAGACGTGCACGTTTAATATATATACACGTCAAAATAGCAATACATGCTTTAAGTTCTACCATGCTTAAATAAAATAGTAAACTCGCACGTGATCGAGTCCACACTGACATCATCATTGCTCTGTAATACACAATAAATGCGATTTAACATTAATTCACCACTCAAAGTATGCGGGTATCTATATCCAATATAAAGGGCTTTCAACTCGTTTAACACTATATTTGTACCCTCTTTACAATTGGGGGACAAACTATCACCCTCTTTAAACGCGGATAGAATACAGTCAAAAGCACAGTTGTCGTGCCGACAACTGTGTCTTATATAAAGAAATAATTCTTCAGGATGAACAGTGAAGGTGAGTTCAGCCCTGTACCGTTCTAGCCCTTTGAACCAAAGTTCATGATATTTTGAGGAGTCTGCACCTTCTAAATACGCAGCCAGTTCCAAACCATTCTCGCCTTGTTCGGCCCTACACTTGGTAAAATCGTCGAGCAGTATGGTGTACGCGTATTCAAGCACCGTGTCAAAATAACGCATATCACCAGCACGGACGTCTAATATAGGTTTCAGTTTGCGGAACCCGACGACTTCAAACATCCTGTCGAGAATGAAACGGCATCGTGTGGGGATAAGGGTGTTATTGGCAGCAGCATTCTTCCACATCAACCGTATATCAATGCAGGGATGTTTTGTATCACGATTTATGGATAGCGTACAAATAATGGTGTATGAGTGTGCATCGCTAATCTGCTCTCTTTTTGAGCCTACACCTGCAGGTATTTTGTAACTGTCCTCGGCCCACCTCTCACCCAACACGAAGATTCTATCCATCTCTTCAACACTTAAATAAATAACATTGCGTCTACCAGAGTTTGAATGTCTATATTTCGTTTCAAGTACATAATTAACAGCACCGGTATTACGCCTGAATACACGCACAGACCTCAGCACGGACACGTCGTATACTGCGTTGAGGATGCTGCTCAACGGAAGCTCCATCTTTTAATAGTTTTCTACTGATCCTGCGAGGTGAGAAGATCCAGACGGGTCAAGCTCTGAGGCGACTATGAGCAGCCGGCGAGTTGCTTTTGGACTCGGAGGGGCCGTGCGGGTGGATGGGTGGAGGGAAGTGTTGGGAGGGAACAAGTCACATGGTGTTGCGTCGATTCCAGGTATTAGTGATTCGTGTACGAGATTGTTCCATGAAAGATTCGCTGCGCGGATCATCCGAATATTTGTACCCCATTATACTGGGTAGGTGCTTAGAGAATTTTTCCATCTGCGATACATGAAGTAATATCGGTTTTAATGTTTTATCACACCCACTCCCCGGAATGCGTACCATACATCTACGTTCAGGGGCATTCATCATTGTACTTTCTCGAACTATGCACATTTTATTCACACTCTGGCGATCTATTTGAAACACGTGACCGTACTTGTCCTATTTTCTGGACAAACTATACTCGTCCCTAAACTCTACTAAAAACTCGCACAAGCCTTTAGCTACAACCTCACTGCACGCCTCGTCATAATATACATGGATATAGTGGTAGAAGTATTTCAGTGGGTCCATAATCACAAGATTTACATTCGCAGCCCCAGTGTACGCGTGCTCAGTGTGATGTAACATGGCGTAATATCTCCTGTTTTACCAATCATCAACAAGGTTCACGACCCAGATCCTTTGCTTCTCTTCTCCAAGCGTGGCTTCTTTCACTTCACAATATATGAACTCGCTAGTGCAGTTTAATCCTGCAACATAATCCATTACATCGTTTGTACAGCGAAACCTCGCAGTGCTCTCGCCGGAATAATCATAAAGTATTTGGACGTCATGCTCCTTATGCTTCGCACGATTTAATGTGGTCTTAAAGGAATCGAAGGAAGGATGATTAAAAATTCTTTGGGTGTTTACCACATCTGTAGACTTTAGTGAGTACCACTTCAGGAATGTAGAGCATGCAACATCATTGGAAGCCATCACTTTTTCTTCTACGCGAGAAATTTTAACAGTTAAAAAGACACGTCTGAGAGCCAGTGCATGCTGAAGTCAACTGAGTACGAAGGAAGGAGAGATGCCCCGATTAGTAGCATGAGTCACGTGACTCACTGGGCAGCAACATGCAATGAGTGGTGTTTAGTTTTTCATGTACACACACACACATACACACACACACACACACACACACACACACACACACACACACGTGAAAATGAAACTCTAACTGAAACGTGATTTATTTTAAATAGAAAAATAAATAAAATGTAAAACATCGTCAACAAGTAAATAGTCTCTAATTCATGATATATATAAACAAATATGCATGTAATAATTAGAAAAATAAATAAACTAAAATTTCTTCAACAATTAAATATACGCTAACATGACAGCAATATTCACCCTCGCGGTATCCAAAGGGAACAGTATCGTAGGTGCCAGGCGCCTGATAGCATTTTCTATGTGCTACGACACACTTTCGTGCCCCTAAGTTCCTTCACGCCCCCCAACTTCTGTGCCCGAAAATTATGAGTCCCTACAGTCAGTTGGGGTGGGTGGTCACCCTCATCTTCTAAGCTCACTAGCCCCTTCAGTGAATCAAAGTTGACGATCCGACGGTTCGTCTGGTTAAATGTGATGCTTTTCGCCTTCACGATATATCTCATTTCATCCCCATCACCCGTACCCCGTAAGTTTTTAGGCCTGTTGAGACAAAAGAATCAGCGTAGGCGCTATCTCCATACTCACCCTTGATCTTGTCAGTCAACTCTCCGAGGAATTCCCCAACAAGTGGCGTGTATTCGCCTTCTGTCTCAGTGAATATCACACTATCTGTATCTGGGTACAGAATCCTCCGTCCAAGAGAATGTAGTAGACTTCAAAGTTTGATGCGGGTGTATGCTGTTGTGAAACTGGCTACAGGTATGTTTGTAATACGTGAGGTATCTGTGCCAATTCGGTAATGTACTTTATTATGTACAGTGCTTACAAGAAGTCTCGCGCCTCTGTCTCGTCCCAAGCTAGTCTGTTAGGTATAAAATGGGCGGTCCTTATGGCAGCGGAGGTGTGTTCGAATTGGTGCACATAATTGCTCTAACCCCATCAATGACGTCCATATTATCATGGTGTTGATCACTCTATCTATTTATATATAGAGACATACTGTATATAGATATATATATATACAGTATGCAGGGGATAACGTATCTCAGTCCCAGCTATGGTAGTTGTCTTACAATTAACAGTCCCAAGTGCAAGTTACGTTAACACCTCCACATAAACTACCCTGGACTAAAATAATATACGTGAGCCCTTACCTACAAACCATTTAAAAGGTGTGATTTAAAAGCTCTCTCTCTCTCTCTCTCTCTCTCTCTCTCTCTCTCTCTCTCTCTCTCTCTCTCTGTCTGTCTCTCTCTCTGTCTTTCTCTCTCTCTCTGTCTCTCTGTCTCTATCTCTCTCTGATCACACGGCATGGCAATGTATCCATATAACGTTAATAATAACCGAAACTCGAGAAAATATACTCTCTGCCTTCCGCTCTACTCCAAATCCTTTTCTCTTAGTGACCTCTTAATACAAACTAATCTATCATATTTTGCGACTTTTTAACTCTGGTAGGATTCAATTCCATTCCTATAGTGTAAGAGATACTTAAATTCATGTGTGTATTATGCCATATGATGTGCGTAATAAATAATCATTTTTAAATAGTTGGAACGTTCAAGGTCATCTGTAATAATCTATAGACTACCCCTCAAGCCCACTCTCAACACTTAGATTCCCCTAAGACACAGGCGTCTTCAAGTAACATGAATGCGTAGAGATCTAAGGTGATAGATTCCATATTATATAATTTATGTGCTAGGTTTAAGAACGCTGGCATTGAAGGATGGAAGGAAGGGACAGTAAACGCGATAATAGGTTTAATGAAGGAAGTGGAATGAGGATGGAGGTAAGCGTTGCTATGTCGAAGGAAACGAGGTTGAGTGGGGAATTACGAAGGGAGGAGGAAATGCTAAACACAAACTCAAATATTTATTTTAATGCCCTAGACCTAGAAAGACAAAGAGCAAAATACCTCAAACTAATAATGAATTGACAGAAACAGAAGAGTCTGGTCTTAGACACACTGATAGGTTTAACGTATTTGGCTAGAGGCCGCCACTCAGAATTACCACTACTACCTAAGTCATAATAAGGTTATTTTACTATGACAGAGTAGTCATGAGTAGTTATGGAAATAAAATATGATTATACTGTTGATGGCTGACTATATTCAGTTAGGATATAAACTATTGCTGACAATCTTTGGATCCTTGGCTTTTAAGACGAATTTTTTATGCATATGTTCAACAAAATAGGAAATTGGCTGATTATTATTACCATTCGAAGGGTTGGTACCGTTCACAACCGAAATCAATTTCAGAAGGGGTGCATGGTATCCTCATTTCCTTTATCGTCCCAGCACGCTTCACATAAGCCATTTACACAAAGATGGAAAGGCCGTCTGTGCACCACGAGACGACCCAGGCAATGCGGGTAGCAATGGTGACATTGCATGAATATGGTGTGCCAATAAGAGAAATATCAAGACGACTAGATGTTCATCGAAGCACTGTGGAACGGTGGATTCATCGGTATGAAGCAGAAAACTCAATCGCTACTTTGCCGAGGTCTGGTCCTCCGCGTTCAACATCTCAAGAGGAAGATGCTGCGATTGTTAATCATGCCAGAGAGCATCCGTTTGTTCCAGCGACGCATATTTACAGACACCTGAACCTTCGTTGTAGCGCAAATACAGTGAACAACAGACTTCACGAGGCAGGGTATTTTTCTCGCCGTCCAGCTATAAAACCTGCATTGACGATTGAGCATAAAGAGGCGTGGATGGGATTTGCCTTGCAATACTTGCCGCAGGAGGAAGAATTCTGGAGCAAAGTTGTGTACTGTGACGAAAAAACATTTTCAACAGATAGTCATGGTTCCCTGCATTGTTGGAGGCAGCGCGGAAAACGCTATGAAGAAGGAAATGTTTTCCCGAGCAAACGTAGTGGTCACATCAATCTCGGTGTGTGGGGCTGGATGTCTGTCTATGGTGTCGGAGAATTGACTCAAGTAGAGGGACGCTTTACTGGACAGCAATATTGCCAGATACTGGAAGAGGTGCTGCTACCCAGTGTTCGTGCGTATCTGGTTCCAGCACCGGAACCATTTTACTTAATGGAAGATAACAGTCCCATTCATAGGAGTAACGTTGTGAGAGCGTGGTACGATCACCCAGAGATTATTAATCTAATTCTGCAACCACGTTCTCCTGATTTGAATCCGATTGAAAACCTTTGGGTAATAATGATTAACGAATGGGAGCAACGCAATGAAAGAACATTTGAAGCACTTTTAGCTCACACGAGAAATAGTTGGGAGAGCTTACGCCGAACACCAAACATTCCCTACAATCTGCCCTCTTCTATGCCGCAAAGATTGCAAGAAATTATTGATGCTGAAGGAAGCTATACGAAATACTGATGTTAAAGCCATGACGTAAATGTGTATCGAATATATATTTATGTTAATATAGAATTTTATTATATTTTTATGTTTGACATCTATAAAAGTATATATTGCGACCATGAAAAAACGTTACTTATCCTTAGTTAGAATCTTTTCTTGCAATGTCTACGCTCGTGGAGATGATAATATATGCATTGTTGAAACAAACTATGAGAAGGTAATAGTTTCAGGAAAAAAATAAAAACTGGCAACATCGAGGTCATCACATGTTTATGGGAATTGTCATATGATATGCTACCAATAAACTCTTATATACTACTATATACGGTATACTATATTACGTAATAATTACTACGTAATAATTACGATGAACAAATCAAATGCAAATTTCTCTGATTCACGGCCCACCAGTCTTGCTTTAGACTAATGACTTTCATAAGATGGAATAGGTTTAACATAGTTCGTTTAATAGGTTACCACTTAAAATAATGGATAAACTATCTGTTAGTGAGACAACCGTGACTTCCTCGAAATGCGAGCGCGTGAGAGGTTCACAGAGGAATTTGGTCATTAGATTCTTCACGTAGGATATATATCACAGACAAGAATATTGACAACAATTCCCAACAATTATTTAATATCAATAATTGCATTTGAGCAAATAATTTAGACCTGCGTCAAAATAACTTAGGTATCATGCCATGATTTGGGATATTTGCCGAATTAGTCGTTCTGTATAGTCTACAGTATATATTGAGACGGTATAATGTAAAGCCCAGCTAATATTATGATGACCAGGATTACTCCATAACCATCCCAACATCCCGAAACTTGCTCCATTCTGCTTCTTAATCATTTGTATTTTAAACACTAAAATGTAGCAGAAGTGACGTAATAATGGACGTCATTGATTGTGTTAGAGCAGTTATGTGCACCAATCCGAACACACCTCCGCTGCCATAAGGACCGCCCATTTTATACCTAACAGACTAGCTTGGGACGAGACAGAAGCGTGAGACTTCTTGTAAGCACTGTACATATTACCCACATTCACGATCTCCATGACCTCTTTATCGGGAGCGTTCGCGTAATCCCACACCTCGTTATAACCTTGGGCTAGGCGGACGTTCCCCTTGTCTGAATTCTGAACAAATTTCCCCAAAAATTATTTAGGCACAACTTTGCACTAAAGCGCTTGCCTGGGTTCTTCGTAATTTGGTCCCGTTCAAGTTGTATCCCTTCACGATCACGGTAACGCTGAATATACGCCGATTTTTCGTTTTCGGTCTCGACTCCTCGCGGGTACCCTGATGCTTCTACCTTATCCTTCAAAAAAGTGTTTATATATGGTGTGAAAGGGTTGGGAGCTTTTGAAACCTCCACACCTCGTATATCTTCGATATTCTGTAACCGTGATGAACGGCTAGGGATAGCTCATGACTTGTATACACGCCTCTGATCTTCCTCTGGCTGGTTGTGTGATTACATGCCCCATTGTTCTCCCCTGCGCATTTCACGCACAGGGGAAACATGAGCTTGTGATCTATAACGACGGGTAAGATTGGCATCCATAAATCGCGAGGGGGGAGCACATCTACGAAAGAAAGGCCGAAATAGTTCTCGTTCAAATTAGCTGAGAACTCTTCGAGGGTAGGCACGGCGGGGCCCACCAGTTTTTCAGGTGTTCCTACGGGTTACGGATTGTTCTTCATCACGTTGGGGTATAAAGAACAGAAGTCGTAGTAATGGAGTTTCACGCCCTCCGTAGGTGGAAAGTATAGTTTGGATGGGTTTGTGCGCCCGTCAAACGAACTAGCGCCGCATTTGAGAGGATCCAGCACCATTGAACGCCTGATGGTGTTTAATTCTTTGCGGAACTGTCCATCTGTCTCCATCTGCTCATCATATTCGTGCTCCCACAAAACCTTGTGAGTGAACTGTGAGCTTATAAGTTGGTCGCGGGTGCGGGTCCATGCGAGACTGTCGGCAGGAGATCTGCCATGGATATCTCCTACGATTCCACACTCAGGACGCTGGCATCCATGCAACCAGCAACCGTTAAAGGAGTATGCAGTCTTCTCACCATTGACATGGTCTTCGCTTAGCCCATCCACCCAAAAGACGACCGTTGACCTTAATGGCCGCTTCCCCCGTGTTGCGGGCATGTTTTATGTGTACACCGGTCCGTTGCTGCAGATGTATGAGCCAGTAAATAGCCTTATGATCCATAACTGCATGGGTTGTTTCTATGAATGATGGCCAGTGTATCTTTAGGCATGAAATTGTTCTTGAATACAGTAAAACACAATGAGGCGATCGTGGTTGCAGCTTGTAGTGGGTCGCAGTTGAATTGGACTATATACATCCTTCTAAAGGCCTGGAAACATACTCTAAGTACGCGTACGTCATTCACACAATAACGCTCACATTCATCCGCTATATTATAAGGATTATCTTCATTAAAACTGTTGTAGTACCTCTCAAAATCTTCACGCTCACTATCACTCATGTTGGCATAGTTAAAGTAATGTTTGGAGGGTGGCAGTCCTACGTAATTTAAAGTTTCGCTAGTGAGGAAAGTGTAAGAGAAATACCCTTTTGAAACTTCGGCGGCTACGCCCATCACCTTGAGTAGCTTGACTAATTTACAAGGTGTGAATAACAAAGTGTCTTTAAATTGAACATTACCTCTTATTTGCATCTGTATAAGCTTATTTCCTCTTTTCAAGGGATCGCCTGTAAATATCTCCGATGATTCGTGTTCAAGCAGTTCCTTATAAAGGAATTGTATGTCAAATTTTGCGCCATTATAGGGAAGAATATGCACAGTCATTTTTTTTAACTTGTCCGCTAACTTGACAATATAGGACACAAAGAGTTTCATAGGGTTTTCGTGTGTGCGCGTTTTAAAAACGTTTGTTCGTTTACCACATTTGCGACACTCATCACACTCGACTTTCATGCACTCGCCGCAGATAGTCTGGCTTACAAGTAGATGTGGGATAACCTCTTTGGTTTCAGCATCCGTGTATGTCTCTATATCGTAGTATACAGTTATACAAGGCTTATTTTTAGGTTTGGCGTCTTTCATATAGCATACATGCTTTACACCATCAGCCTTATATATACACCATGGCATGTAGAACAACAAATTTCATCACATTTATGCATGAATTTTCCCCAATTGTCCATCATATGAAACATGCCGCATTCGCAGATTCTCATTTTCCTGCACGTGCCATTTGATTTATGGAATTCAAAGCAGTTATTATTGAAAAATGTGCGTCTACACATATTACAGTTCCTCTTCTCAGCTTCCACTACACGGCTTTCACATTTGAAGCTTTTACACTGCTCACATACCATGTGGCAATCCTTACAATGCTTCACTATATCATCCGCAAACTCGAGACATTCCTTACACAAATCATGATGCCTTCCATATTTTCGACTTTTATCATAACTCGCGTTATGATAAACGCTCTACCCTTCTCATCTCTTCAGGCCCCATATTGCAGTCAAACTCGATTTCGCAGTCTGCGGCAGTTTACGGGCACGCTGCACAACCGTCGGCAGCCAGATATTATACGCAATTGTATTTGGCACAGTAAACATATGAGCCAAGTCTATTGCTATAAAGCCGCAACCACGCTCGGTGTTTATATGCCGTCTGTAAATAGCCTGAGAATTGAAGTTAAACGTATAAGATGTGGCCGTATGTCCCGCAACATGGTATACGCGGTCTATAGCTGTCGTGAAGTTGTCTATGTTGAATGCGATGCTACTTTGAGAGGCATGCATTATACGACTCAAAATGTAGTCTATATCCACAGCAGCCAAGCGCCTGTAGGGTATTACTACCCAAAAATCATCTATATCTCCGTCATCTGACCCGAACCCGAAGGATAGTCGCATCCTGGCTTCACGTCCCTCACTCTCCTGAAGGGCAAACTCTACAATACGTTTGACTACATGTCGCAGTCGGTGTTGAACGCCGCTGCTATACATGGTTCGCGGGTCGACCCTGACTACGTACCGGTTTCTAGTCAGGGCTGGGGTTGGGGTGACAGTACGCACCAGCTCGAATGTTATGCTACTGTCTACAGAATGAGATGCTGCTGTGGAGGGTACGGACAGTATTGAACAGGAATAAGGGGCACAGTTTTATTTTTATAAGGAACTAATGTGGGGGCTGTGTCGTAAGACGTAGAGGGCTGGGGCTCTATTACTGTGGGTCTAACAACCGACGCACTCCTGGCGCACTTTACACCTGACGTGGTAGGCGAATCATCAACTTCGTCATGCCCCCGTTTTCTCCTCGATTGTCGCATGGGGTGCTACAACTGACGTTGCTGGGGGCTCGCTAGCATGGGTGGAGTTTGTAGTCTCAACAACAACTACACTGATCGGCATCATCAGCAATGTCTATGATGGGGACATGTTGCTGGCACAGTACTTCATCCTCGTCATCATTCACGGTTCTGAGGAAGAAGAAAAACAAGAATGTAGAATATAAGGAGCATCACTTAAAATTTTATTATATTTTGTAAATGTTCCACTTAGGAGTGTAACGTGTTAGAAATGGATTCTGTAGAAAAATTCAAGTTCACGAGTCTCTCCACATGCATTATATCCGGTCCCCATGCTGGGGGCTCGCTAGCATGGGTGGAGTTTGTAGTCTCAACAACAACTACACTGTCATCGGCATCATCAGCAATGTCTATGATGGGGACATGTTGCTGGCACAGTACTTCATCCTCGTCATCATTCACGGTTCTGAGGAAGAAGAAAAACAAGAATGTAGAATATAAGGAGCATCACTTAAAATTTTATTATATTTTGTAAATGTTCCACTTAGGAGTGTAACGTGTTAGAAATGGATTCTGTAGAAAAATTCAAGTTCACGAGTCTCTCCACATGCATTATATCCGGTCCTACAGGCTGTGGTAAACTGTGTTTATGCTTAAAATCATTAAAGATAGGAGATGTTCTCAAATTTGTGCATAAGTCATATGGTGCTATTCGACATACCAATCAGTATTCAACGAGTGCCAAGATGATATTTTGTTCCACAAAGGTGTATATGACGTTAATTCGTTAAAGGGAAATGAATATACGGTCACTGTAATTGACGATCTCGTATAAGAAACGGATAAAACGTTTGCCGAGACATTTACAGTGTTCTGCACCATCTTAACATAAGCGTATTCTTCATCAATCGAATCTATTTTTCAAAAATAGATACATGCGCGATGTGTCGCTAAATACACAATATCTAGTCTTTTCGCACAATAGAGATGTGTCACAAATTGGGTATTTGCCAATCAAATGTTTCCGAATCAGCGTAAGAGTTTTTGAAATTTATAAAGAAGCTACAAGCCAACGTTACGATATTTGCTTTGTGACCTTCACCGCGAAACACGTTTAGGGTGCTTCTAAGAACAATATATTCCCAAACGAGGCTGAAACGGTGTATATCCAGAATGACAAAGAGGTGAAAGAAATATAGTGAATTAATAAAAATCTATCATCGACTGCCACGGGCACTGCAACAGCTGTTTGTTAAAAATATCGACAACGACTTTTTAAAATGCATCTGTGAAATGTCTTAACGTTATAAAATCTAATGTACCAATGAAACCCTCTCAGAAGGTCCAACGCCGTGACATCATAATACGCGCACTCGCTCGTAAAGTCAAACTGTGGGGAAGAAAAAGCGAATTGTTGCAAAGAGGGGTTATTCCTACCCATCTTATTTTCAGTTTTGGGGCCTTTACTGACTAGTTTAATATAATGAAGAAAGTAGTCGTGATTCCACACGAGGTGTATGCTTCACTACAAAGCTCAAAGAGTCCAGATACGATTCTAGAACCCGTAAAAACAGGCTTAAAAGAATGGAAAGCGAATTGTTAGACCTATTAAACAGTGAAAAGTCTCCTGATGAGAAAAGAATCTTATACCAAGAAGTTCTGCAGAAATTTCTTCATGAGTACGAAAATTATAAGAATCCGACAGAGGTCCCCGTAGTTATTAGGCACAGCGCAGACGACGTTGAGCATGGAGGCAAGACCTGGGGTCGAGGCTAGAGACGAACAGCCAAAGAACAACGGCGCGACCCCGCAACATATCGAGCATGTATTAAAAAGCAGCTCCACATACATTGAGGAATAAAGGCTTAAGTCTTTAGAATCTATTGAGTGAGGATCCCATTATACAATGGACTGATACAGGTGAGGTTGTTGTTAAGGATCAAAGGTACAGGCTCGAACATCATTGACATCGTACATGACTTGGTGAGAAAGTGGGATAGACCCTCACCAGCAGGATGGGAACATTTAAAGCAAGACTACAGCAAATAAACGTCCCAAAAACCTGATAGGTAATCTGAACAGGTTAAAAGATTGGAACAAGCCTCGCATGTACCACAGCTGAACACGCCTTCACCCTCAGCGGTAACATCTCTGAAGAGGAGAAAGAAGAGACCAAACAACAACGGCCAACCTCCCCGCGTGCCTCTAAAATACGCAAATGGCTAACATATTAAGAAAACGTTAGTATGACATTTCTAGCACAGCCTCCTACGGTGGCGTTAATAGACTATAGAGGCGTTTATAAAGAGGAGAGGGAAAAAAGATGTTGAGAGGTTTTTGCGGGAGCAGGATGCTTATACTTCATAAGCCGGTGAGAAAAAGGTTTAAAACAGCCAAGACAGAGCCTCGATTGATTCTATTTGGCAGGCGGATTTAACAGACATGCAGAGATATTCAGTGTATAATGCGGGCTACCGCTACATCCTATTCATAATAGATGTATTCTCTAGATATTTGTGGCTAATTCCCTGAAAAATAAATCGCCTGAAACAGTTGCTAAATCCACCAAAACGTTGATGTTGAAAGAAAACAGGATTCCTGGCTATTTTTGTACGGACATGGGAAAGAATTTATAGGCCGAGCTTTTCAGAACATGTTGACAGAGTTTAATATCAGTTATTACACTAGCAATTCTATACGTAAGGCTCTTTAGCTGAAAGAGTTCAAGGTACCATAAAGGAACGCATGCATCGCTACTTCACACATAAAACACATACAGATATATAGACATTCTGGATTCGCTGGCCTCATCCTACAACCATTCACACCACCGAGCGATTGGAACAACACCTAATGAAATTTTAGAAAGAGATACGCACACAAACGTGAGGTGAGAAACGATATTCGTAGAGTGCCACCACGTTCTAGGCGTTTCAAATCAATGATTATGTAAGACTGTCTCGTTCGGGGAATAAATTCGCGAAGGGATTTGAGCAAGGTTGGACACGTGATTTTTTAAAGTTAGGGCTATGAGACCTAAAGACGAGGTGATACTGTTACGTTGAAGATTTGAATGGGGAAGAAATTGCAGGGGGCTTTTATGGCGAGGAGCTACAGAAAGTGTCGTTTAATTTAGGAAAAAGTGTTTAAAATTGAAAAAATTTAGTAGCAAAGGTTCAGGAAAGAGAAAAATGTACCTGGTGAAATGGCTAAGGTACCCAGAAAGCTTCAACACCTATATAAAAGCTGATGCAATAATAAGCTTAAATAGTATACAACATGGCGCCTAACCACTTCTACGTCACACTCCCGTCCTCTTCTTCTCTGTCTGCACATCCTAACAACACCCTGGCCAACTTTGTAACAGAACTCCATGGCCCATTGAATTGGGTCGTGAATCATATGAGGTAGGAATATGCGAATTTCAATTGGCTACCAAATTTTTAAGTATTGATAATAAAGAGCCATTTTTATGGTTCTTAGAAACCGTGATGAGTGTAAAAGGCCGGAGTAACTCGGGACAATGCCATGTGCCGCCCGGAGTGGGAGGCACAGTACTACACTACAGAAGTAACACTAGAACCGGGTCAATATGATACAGCCGAGGATGTTGTGAGAGACTTAAATGGTAGTTTGAAAAGTTCAAATCTTACGTCTGATTTAGTATACGAAATCGTAAACAAAGATACCCGGCACATACTTTGATTAAAATCAAAGGCTAACAGAAATATTAAAGACAAAGGGCTGTTCAAAATTATAACCGAGGGCAGATATGGGGCAGCCATCCAAAGAGATACTTTTCACGAATAACAACATGACTTGTGTAGCTTATTGTATCAGCTGAAATTGGAGAAATTGTACAATGGAGACCCTCCCCCAGACATGTGCTATTTATAGCAATATCGTGGAACATCAGTTTGTTGGGATACCAGGCACGGCTGCTGCACATCACCCACATTCCCAATCATAGAGAAGGAGCTGCTAAGTATCACATACGCCAACCCTCATTATGTCAAAGTCGCAGCTAACCTACTAACCAGTATCTCAATATATATAAGAACGAGTGAGGGGAAAAGTTTCCATTCGCTGATGGGAGCTTAACAGTGAAGTTGCACTTCCGTCGCACTGTGATAGAATGACCCGAAGGTCGTTCACAGTCTATCGAGGGGTGAGATACCAGCGCAGGAGTGGGATTGGTTCCATTTTTCAACCATACTGCGTACGGCTGTCCCCTTGCTGAAGAGTGATGATAGATATCTCGGCAGGAAAGCGTTACAATCAGGTCTTAACACGGTAGAAGATATAATGGCCGGGGTTAAGCCTAAAGAAGCTCTAAAAAAGCACTTAGAGCGTACACGGGACGAAATCATCAAAGATGCAAAGAGAGAAATGCGTGGTGGCGGGAAGAAGAAGCGCCGTACGGAGGAAGAAGGGGTCAGTGCCGTATTAAGGATTTTTAGGCCTTGGGGCCAAAATATTCTTGGGGTCCCTCAAAAAGACAAATTTCGAGTTATGTAAATTAATAAAACCATTTATTTCTAAATCAAATAATGCAAGTTTTACACAAATACCAAGCTGCTACAATTACACCAAACCAATTACACAACTACAAGTCCACTACTAATCTATCAAAGTTGGTCACAAAATCATCCACCACCAGTATACAAAAGTTTTTTGAGCTGCTTCATATCACTAAATTTTCCAATCACAGGCTCAGTATTTAAATTCTGCAAAATATTCTTTCCTTTGCATAACAATGACAGACTTTGCAATTTCTTTTAGGTCAGCATTTGACTTTTAACATTTTTAATCATGCCAAATGAGAAAAAGAACGCTCCGCAGTTGCATTTGACGTCATCACGCACAAATAAATGCGATAAGCAATGAAAACATTTGGGAAAACAGCCCTCAATTTGCGAATTTCCTGTAGTACTCCTAACGGGCGAGTGTCAGCTAAAGCGTTTTGTTTGACAACAGTACAAAATGCTGAAACTCAAATGGGAAGCTGTCCTCAAAATCATTTGGATAATGGACAAGCCAGATTTTTTGTTGCTTTTGATGCTTCCTCTGAAGTTAGTTGAGAGATATTGTTGAGCATTCCAAATTTATCATTGATATCATTATAAACATCGGCCCTAAAACAGCTGGGCCCTGAGGCCTGGCCCCCCCATGCCCCCCCCTTAATACGCTACTGGAAGGGGTTACCAACTCGTGGCGTTAAACGTAAAAGGCCATTAAAAAAGAAGAATTGTTCTAAGCACATGAAACCTATGGTTGACCACTTTTTTAACTGATATAAGCTAAGGACGTTGCTCTCATGAATCATAGACTGTTTACTACTTGCAAAGAGAGGTGGCACTATTTCTGAAGCGCCATGGCATGTTTCATCCATCTGTGTAGTTCACAATGTTGTAAATCGGAGCTGGCCCTCTTTGACATGCCCCCGACACAAATATCTATAGAGCATAGTGACTTTATCACAGTTAATCCGCTAAACACCATTAGCTCGCTGAGTGCTCCTATAGAATTCGTGATTCCCAGCTCAGGTCCATACTTTTTGACCCACGTTGTGTGCACCTCTACGCTAAACTACGGATAGCACATTCAGATGGAACGGATTGAGAAAATGATTACGTTGTATATCCAGAAACAAACTTTCTACACTCCATATTCAGTCAGTGTGACGTGTATTCAAATCAGATCAACGTCTCGGCAGGGTCTGGCTACTATCACCTACGGGCCTATCTGGAAATTGTCCTCAACTTTTCAAAAGAAGCGAAGGATACCTTTTTAACTGCCGAAGGTTATTAACAAGCTAAAGATGACAGTAGTATAAAGGCCAAATTTAAAAATTCTAAAAAGAAGACATATGAATGCTTTGGGCGCCTTCACACAGATTTCACATTCCAGGAGAAGCTAGGAGAAGCTGGCTTAAATGTGGGTGCTGACCAAGAAGAGAACTCAAAGCCTGTGGTGATTCATATTATGGAAACATATCTCCGCGTGCGTCGAGTGAAATTAAGCTCTCCTAAACAACTAGAAATTGAAAAAAATTTACTACACGCCACAGTAAAATACCCGATTAATAGAGTCCAACTTAGGTTGTATATGGTGCCCTCAGGGCTAACATCGAAGCATATAGAAAATGTTTCTCTTGCAGCTCTACCTAAAAGGAAATTAATTGGTTTGCAGGAACACGCTTCGGTGAATGGAAAATACAAAAAGACCGCATTTCAGTCCGAAAATTTCGGCCTTAAAAATATAAACCTGTACGTCAATGGAGTGGACTTAGGTGGGACATTGGAGACGAATTATTCTACAGATTACGAGTTTCGACTTTGCTCGAGAGTGTATAGCAACCTTGCACATATTGCCGGTACTTGCAACGAATTAGGAATCGGCGTAACGCAGGCGGATTTCGTTGAGAGGGTCAATATGTACCCCCTTTGACCTCTCCCCGACTTATCTGCGAATATAAACACACACATAAGCCCACAGCAGAGTGGGAACATCTCAGCCATATTGGAATTCGCCAAGTCGCTAGACGCCCCTATTAGTGTAGTAGTTTACCTTGAGTCTTAAGCCCTAATTGAAGTTGACAGGTTTAGGGGTGTAGTCACAGACTTTTAAAAATGGACACGAATACACTTCAGAGCGATGAAGAGTGATCAATTCACACGCACCAAATTTATCGGCGTGTTTGCGAAGAATGAAACGTTGAAATTAACAACTACGAGAGACTGCGGCGCACTTATTCTAAATACGGATGTTAGTGGTGGAGAAGGGGTTCATTGGATAGCCGTTTATTTTAAAAAATAGGGAGCGAATGTAGTGTTTTAATTCACTGAGCGAACATCGAAGGAATGATGGTGTTATTGTAAAATTTCTCAAGCAACTACAAATTCGACAGGTATTGTGGAATCCTTACCGATTCCAGAGCTACTACAGCAATGTCTGTGGCATGACCTGTTTGTGTTTTCTTATGCATATGGCTTGTGGCGGGAGATTTACAAAATTTCTGCAGTTATTCGACTTGTGTGACACAGAGCGGAGTGATGAACTGGTATGCATCCAGATAAAAAAACGGTTCCCGTTTGTAGACACTCGATGTATTGTGTGATGTTTTATGTTTATATATAATTGTAACTTGATCAGTTAATTATTTTAATTTGTAATAATATGCGCAGCATAGCTTTTATTATTATATTGAATAAATTAAAAAATGTATCCCTAATACTAATAATTTGTGTAATGCTTAAGGACGGGGATCATGTTCTGTAACTATTTAAAAATGTGATGGATGTTAATTCTGTAACTAATTTATAAACTATATCCCTAATAATAATAGTTAGTGTGACATATAAGGACGGAGATTATGTTCTGTAACTTATTTAAAATGTATTGGCTGTTAAATCTGTAATTAAATAAAATTGGATATATAATGTATAAAACGAGATTATTGTCACTCCTATTTGTGTACATGCGAAAACTATAAAAAAAATTATGTATTAGTTTATAAAATGTCTCTCATACTTTTATCATTTAATAAAATGTTGAAAATACTTAGTTTATTCTTACGCCCCCCCCCACACACATACACAAAAGAAAAGGAAAAACTTACATCATTTCACCGATGATAATGCATTCGCCCTGCGTCTCACAATCGTAGGACCGTGTTTCCTGTAAAACTTCTAATCCCCTATTCAATTCATCGTCGTTGAGTTGAATTTCTTCAGCGCTATTACAAAATGTTTCTGCAACACGATCCGGCTAAGCCCAGCTCCTTTAAGAGAGAAAAAAAAGGCGATTGTAAACAGAAATTTTTAATTTATTTTATGGGTACATTTAAAAGTTCATATACTTTTTAAATCAGAAATTTTTACAATATTTTACGGCCACATTCAAGTTTATATAGAAAATTCGACTTAAAACATAGAGAAAAGGGCCTGAAATTAAACACTTTGACAAAAAATGAAATGAATTGCCAAGATATAATATTACCTACTTACATCTCGTGCGTGTGACAATCCATTGCCCTGGCGTGTGCAGTTCCACAAATGATGGCCACATCTTGCGATGAGAATAATTCTCCCCTGTCAACGGCCGTAAAATGTTATATAGTAGTCTTCGCCCTGTAGCACAGCAGAAAAAATCACTCTTCTGTATATATATATATATATATATATATATATATATATATATATATATAAAACACATATATATATATAAGCAAACAACCACAAGGAAAAGGAAACACAAAGTCCGAGCGCTTTCGTGATATATTCACATTATCAAGGAAGAACAGAAAATATTTTCTGTTCTTCCTTGATAATGTGAATATATCACGAAAGCGCTCGGACTTTGTGTTTCCTTTTCCTTGTGGTTGTTTGCTTATTAATAAGGTCACGTGTTATTTTGTGATTCTAGTGCATATATATATATATATATATATATATATATATATATACATATATATATACACACATCTATATAAATGAACATATGTATATATTCATAACACTTCACGTTCATTACTTACAAAATATACATATAATACTGTATATTCAAGGCGCTTCACGTTTATTACTTACAAAATATCTCCGATTTCAAACCTGTGGTGAAGAATAGATTTCCATTTCAATGTTTGTGAATTCTGGTGTGTTGAATCCCATTGTAGCCGACCAAGCGAGAATGTTCACTGAAAAAATAACAACTAATATGCTCTTGATATGAAAGTGCCCACTTTTATATGTGGGGCATTGCTCCAATTTAAGTGACGTAGGCCTGAACTCAAACGGCCAATCGTCAGCTCGTAGGCTTTTTGATTGGGCAGTGACGCCTCTGTGGGCGTGGTTTCGCCAAAGTTGGTTTATGCATCCCTCAGATTTTTTTAATTTAATAAGTGAACGCTCAACATAATTATTTTAAATAAACTTTTAGCACTATTAAAATTTGGTATTATTATTGTTATTATTAGTTGTAGTATTTTAACCCTTTACATGCCTACGTCCCCATTTTGGATACATACATTCTACTTGTTATAATTTAGTTGCAGTTGAACATTTTCATAATTCACCACTTTATATGAGTTAATTAATATATAATTAACCATCTCAATTCATATTTGTAGATGCCTTGAATTCAACCTACTTTTTTTAATATAGTTTTGCCCTTTTTAAGATATTCAAATAAATAAATCAAATGTAATCATTTTATTTATTCGGTTCGTCCAACACATCAGTACAAGAAACTAATTCTAGAAGGCTGGTGTTGGATGTAGGAGAAAATAAAAATTGGCTATATCCCATACACCTATAATAATAAATTAAAACCAGTATGGACGTAAATGTATATCTTATGTAATGTGTTCTTTCTCATTAAAGATTATTATTATTATCAGGTTGTAACATAAATTCTGCTCGATTAGAAAACGGATGATAGATAATAGAATAACCTCAAGATATTGTGAAATAGTTTTAGAAATGTTGGAAATATACGCGGCTACAGGTTCGCACAGGTTTTATCACGATACAGAATGATTCAGAATGATACAGAATGACTTAGGCTAGTGTAGGCTTAGGCTAGTGTAGGATTAGGCTAATGAATATTTTCTCTGGTGTTTTTCATACAGTTACAACGCCACCCCTACGATATTACAGTAATTGAAAAAACATGGAGCCCACGAAAGAGCATATTCGACACGTGATGCTGTATGAGTTCCATAAAGGATCTAACGCTAGTGAATCCGCAAGAAACACTCAGAGTTTATGGAAATAATGATGTGAGCGAATGGATGTGTAGGAGATGGTTTGAGAAGTTCAGAAATGGAGACTACAGTCTGAAAGATTATCAACGAACAGGACGACCAAATGACTTAGATGAAGAGTTGCTGAAAGCAACAGTGGAGGAAAATCCAACGGTAACTGTAAGAGAACTTGGCCTGCAACTCCTCGTGAACCATATGACCATTCATCGTCATTTGAAGCTGTTAGGAAAAGTAGTGAAGGTTGGAAAGTGGGTTCCGCATGATTTGTCACAAGCGAATCTTCAACATCGAATCCATATTTGCACATCACTGCATTCTCGGCAACTGCAGGCACCGTTTTGAATCGGATCGTCATTGGGGATGAAAAATTGGTCCTCTATAACAATATTAAGCGTCGACATCAGTGGCTTAGCCGTGAAACAAAGCCTGAACCTCAGCCAAGGAATGGACCCCATCCAAAGAAAATTTTGCTATGCGTTTCGTGGGATCTTCAAGGAATTATTCATTTTGAGCTTCTGCCAGATAACCAAACAATCACAGTTGAAGTCTACTGCCAACAACTCCAACGATTGAAGATGGCATTACAGGAAAAATGTCCTGCATTAATTAATCGCAGAGGTGTTCTATTCTACCAGGATAACGCGCGCCCTCACACTGCTCGAATCACCACTGCCCAATTGCAGGCATTTGGTTGGGAAAAAAATGCCTCATCCACCTTATTCTCCGGACATCGCACCTTCGGACTACCATTTATTCAGAAGTCTGCAACACCACCTAGATGGACAAAAGTTGCAAATTCGGGGAAGCTATCGAAAACGAAGTGATCGCTTTTTTTAACTCGAAACCAAGGGATTTCTTCGAACGTGGCATAAAAAACTTTTCTACAGGTGGGAGGAGGTTATAGAAAAAGAAGGGAATTATATTGATGATTAATTTGTCATTATGTCATTTCATTTTTTTTGTGAATAAACTAAAAATTCGAGCAAATTTGTCCTTATAAGTTATTTAATTTTTGTTCTGAATGAACTAAAAATTCGAGCAGAATATATGTTACAACCTTATATTATTAAAATATTAATGGGGAGGAATTCTCGGTGAATTATAATAAAAGGTTCTGGTATAACTCTAAATTTATAACAGATCTTTTAGACTGTCGTATAAGCTCCCTCCAAGAAGATCAGTTTCTCAAATGTACGCCTGAAGACTTCAAAATGCGGGAAATCCTAATTAAACGAATAAACTGTGATAATGGTTTATTATCTTAACCTGATAATAATATATATATATATATATATATATATATATATATATATATATATATATATACCGTATATATATATATATTAGAAATTATACAGAGTGTATATGCGTAAATAACGGTGTATGCCTATACGGCTGGCTGTGAGGTGAATGGCTGCCTTCTAAGTTACCACTTGGAGTTCACATACATACATATATATATATAAAAGAAACTTTTCTATACACACCCACGCGTGTGTATATATGATATATATATTATTATTTATTTGTAGGACTGAGCAGCTTGGTTAGGTTACCCCTTGGAGTATATATATATATATATATATATATATATATATATATATATATAAAAGCTTTTCTATACACACACCACACATATATACATATATATATATATTGTGGGCCTGAGCAACTAGGTTAGGTTCCTTGGAGTTGAAAGATATATATATATATATATATATATTTGTGGGCCTGAGCAACTACGTTAGGTTACCCTTGGAGTTGACAGATATATAATTTTTTGGGCGGGGGTTGAAGGGGTTGGAGGGAGGTTCAAAAACAATCTCATGTCGCATATAATGGTGCAATGTTGCATGCAATGGTGCCATGTTGAGTATAATGTTGCAACGTGCAATGTTGCATGCAATGGTGCTATGTTGCGTGCGATGTTGCAACGTGCAATGTTGCATGCATTAGTACATTGTTACATTGCACTTGCACTCTAACATTTTTCAGTAGTACTACTGGACATAATGTTTGACTAGAGACTCCACTATGTTCATTATATATATGTTACAGTGAAAGTGTGTAACCAGCCATTTCGCGTAATGGCTGAAACTTTTAGTCATTTTGTGAAATGACTGTTTCAGTTTGTTATTTCGCGAAATGACTAAAATCTTCAGCCATTACGCGGAATGGCTGAAATTCCACCTTCGTCATTTCGTACAAAATCATTTGCCCGGTTAGGTCAACTGTATGCCCGGTTAGGTCAAATGTATGCACGGTTAGGTCAAATGTATGCCCGGTTAGGTTAAATTGAGTTATTTTCGTTAGGTTTAACGAAAATAACACGACTTAACCAAACTAATTGTCAAGGGCATACAGTTGACCTAACTGGGCCTTCAATGGCGGACATCGGAATAACATTGAAGGCCCGGTTAGTATTTGAAAACCTCTATATTGAAAATTCAAATGTGTTCAAATGTTCATATGTGTTCAAATGTGTATTTGAAGAGTGTTTCTCACTTATTTGAACAGACCTGTGGATGTATGTAATGGCTGAAGTTTTAGTCATTTCGCGAAATGACCAAGTGAAACAGCCATTTCGCGAAATGACTAAAAGTTTCAGCCATTACGCGAAATGGCTTGTTACACATTTTGACTGTAACATATAAGGAAAACCAGAACAAAGCGAAACACATACAACAAACATTTATTTCTTACGGGCAGAATGTTTCGGAAATAATTTCGATCTTGAGTAGCTAAAATGATTAAAAACATAAAATGATAATATGATAAATTAATACAGTATATTGTAAATGAATACCATCATAAAATCTGAAAAATTAATTAAAAAACTGAAGTATGAAGACATACAATTTTGTGAAAAAAATATCAAACAGAACAAATAATAATCTTAATCTATATGGAGAAAACATTTCATAGAAAGAGCATCGTGCTATTGAAACTAAGGCACAGAAAGTTATAAAACTGAGTGTAGACCACTTTAGGTTGATCACTCGTTAATAGGTTCCTCTGTTTTCACAAAGACAAGTGGATCGGCGAGTGTTCTTCAGTTTTCCACCCTATCCTTTACAAGCACTATGTTCATGATTGTGTTTTACTTTTCTAAGAAAAAATCGTGCTTCTCTCTTCCCAAACCACCAGAATCAAAAGAATCCTAACATGAAGTTTACAACGGGGACTATAAAAGATAAACAATTAGTTTTTTTCGGTGTGTATTTTACTCGTGGTACTAGCGATTTCTCCACTTCTATTTTTCGAAAAAAAGACCACCACCCTCTTAAGTATTATTATAGTTCCATGCCGTTTCAGTTTAAAATTCACAAGTTTCTGTGCCTTCTACCTGTGCTCCAGTTGGACATCACTCCACCAGCATTTAAAACATTTTTTTGTAATTAATCTTTATCCCTTCTTTGAATATTATAGAAATGTCAACAAGTTTTTACCGAGCTATACCAGCCTAATTTGTTAGTACCCTGTGTTCCAAATTTAGACGTTTACTTAATGTTGCCATTTGTGGGTACATCAAGTATTACATTGGTTTTTGCATTACAAACACTTCTCAAATATTTTTACCCCTAATGTAATTTTAATTATATCGATTAATACTCAGTTCATATAAAAAAAAAACCTTCAGACAAAGGGCAACTACCAAAATGTATTAAGTTTCCCCTTATTTATAAATATACCTGCGCTGATTGCAAGGCCAGTTATATAGGACAAACTGCGCTTCAATTAAAACAAAGGGGTGACAAACACTGAGTCATCTCCACAGAACCAACCGATCAATATACAAACCAGAACATTCAGCCACAACGGCATTCACTCAGAACAGTTTTTCCACTACACAATACAGTCTGATAATTTTAATATATGCGAGTACTTGCTACAAATCCATCCGAAAATGATCTTAAAATCATTGAATCTTTATTTATTCATACAGAGAAGCCATCCCTCAACGAACAGTGAGCATCAACCAAATTTTTTACTATATAACAACCAACCAAGCGATTACTCAAAACAGTCCAGAACTCAAGTTTAAAAACTTTTTGTTCATTAGTTTCACTCGTCACGAATATGGAATGTTTTCTCCATAGAGAGTAAGAGGTCTCTCTATTTTTTTCATTTGTATTTTTCAAATTTACCACGGTGTATTAAGTGCATTAATTTACCACTCTCTATTCTCTCTCTCTCTCTCTCTCGCTCTCTCTCTCTCTCTCTCTCTCTCTCATATATATATATATATATATATATATATATATATATATATAATATATATATATATATATATAATTTTTAGCTATTGAGAATGGAAACTCTTTCCGAATCAGCTGGGCCCGTAAAGAATAAATATTAGCTTTATGGACATTGCTTCTGCTTTTTCTTCATCGACTGAGGTCACCAAGAAACAAATCTATCTCATATATACAGTGTATGCATATATATGGTATGTGCAAAATTAAATAAACATCAAGAAGTAAATCCAATTAAACACAATACTATTTTGCTTTCCTCAAATGGTGTGTGCTTTTGAAGCCATTAACACAAATGAGGTAAACAAATATACAGTTAATTGATTGGAATACTGCACTCTCGTGAAATTAAATTAAGGCCCAATACGAAAGAATTTCTAATTTAAATTATCTCAATGTCGATGTTTATAGTTGCACTTATTTTGTACATATGCAGGATGATTCATGAATGTTTCATAAATCGCAGAGTGTATTCTTGAGACAAAAGTAAAGACAAAAGACCAAATAAACATAGATCGAGACACCTGTATATATATATATATACCAGGACAAGGGAGGCAAAGACCAGGGGCAAGCAAATATGTTGCTGGCTCTAACAAACGAGTTTATGTTGACACAAGAAATAACAATAAAGACCAGAAAAAATAAGTGCCTAGATCTGGTATTCACAAATAACATGAACTTGATTGTTGATTTAAAATAACTCTAACTATTATCTCAGATCACGACATAATCGAGATATCAAAAAATATGGCAAAAACATTAGAATACCCATACTGAAGAAAGAAGCAAATTTGGAACTTTTAACTTAAACTCCAAGACTATAAATTGGGAAGCAATCAGATCACACATGGCCAAAATAGAGTGGAAAACAGTTTTCGAGAGTAAAACAACCGAAGAAATGCTAACAATCTTAGAAGAAAAGACGCTGGAAATTTTAATAAAATATGCTGCGAAAGCACAGCCAAAAGCAAAGAGGAACTGGTTTGAGAGGCAAAAGCGAACAATTTTTTGCAAAAGAAAGAGAGGAGCTGAGAAGTTATTTAATTGCAGAGGTAACAATACCAGGAAAGTAATACAAGAAAAACTGAAGAGTATCGATAGGGCCATACAAGCCCTGATTCGGGGCCATACAGAGAGGGAAGAAGTAAAGACGATAGAAGTAATAAAGGATAAGCCCAAAGGAAAGAAAAGAAAAAAACAAAAACGCGCGCCACTATCGGGTACTTAAGGAAAGGAAATAATGAACTAACCGACGATCAAAAAGAAATATGTGAAACCAGTAATAGTATATATAGTTGCAAGAAAGGAGAGCGGGAATGGGGGGGTAGGGATAGCACTAAGGGATGACACTCACAGAAGCAAAAACTTTAATCCTTTATCATCCTTCTTAAACCTTTCTATTCCCAGGGAGATAATTTCACTCGTTAGTGTTTTTTTTAGCGGCTTAGCGAACTCAGAGCAAAATAAATGTTAAAAATAAATGGAAAATAATACATACGATTATGTATAGAAAAAACAGAAATAGGAAATAGCCCAAGCGTAATACTGTAGTATGAAGTTTAGCTTCAGCCCAGTATGAATCAGCCTTCAGTACCCCAAAAAATGACAAAGCGATACGTGACAGAGAAATTGTAAGGAGATTGTATAACAGATTTTTATTTACCCCAGGAGATATAGCGCGAGCTATAGGATAAATGAAATCACAGTCAGCTGCAGGTCCGGACAAATGGAAGGCATTATTGATTAAAAATGTAAAAATGAAATAGCCACACCCATATATTGGATATGGAGAAGATCCCTAGACTCTGGGGAAATATCGAGTATCTTGAAAAGAGCAAACGTTGTCCCTACAAAAAAAAGGAGGGGATAGTTCTCAAGCAAAAATTACAGACCGGTGTCTTTGATGTCCCATCTTACCAAATGTATTTGAAAGAATAGTTAGAGAGAAAATCTATGACTTCTTGTAGACACAGGAAAGACTCAATGAAAATCAGCACGGATTGCGATCAGGAAGATCTTGCCTATCACAACTTATAGAGCACTATAACATTATCATAGACGCACTTCAAGGCAATGAAAACTATGATATCATATACACGGATTTTGCTAAAGCTTTCGAAAAATATGATCATGGTATAATAGCGCATAAAGTTAAAAAGATGGGAAGAACAGGCAAAGTTGGGAAATGGATCTACAGTTTCCTCAGAGAACGTCTATAGGTCGTTAAAATTCAAGGTATATCATTATCAGAATCGGAAGTATGCAGCTCACTACCACAAGGAACAGTATTGGCCCCGCCCCTTTTCATTATCATGCTAACAGACATAGACAATGAAGTAAACAGCAATAATATAGTAACATCCTTTGCAGACAACTCAAAGCTCAACAGAAAAAATCAGCGATGTAAAAGGGGTGGAGGCCTTGCAGAGGAACATAACAGCATATACAAATGGTCAGAAGAGAACATTTCATTTAACACCGAGAAATTTCAGCTCTTGAGATATGGTAGAAATGAGGAAATTGAACAGACAGCATATTATGCCGCAGACAGACAGGAAATTCAGAGAAGCACGAAACCGATAAATTTGGGGTTATAATTACCGATGATGCGAAATTCGAGACACAAAATCAGATAGCAATAAACAAAGCAAAAAGAGTCGCGGGACAGGTACTAAGAACCTTTAAAAAAAGGGACGAGACAGTAATGGTTCCCCTGTTGAAAAGACTGATCATACCAAAACTTGAATACTGCTCAGTCTTGACATCCCCATACAAGAAGGAAGAAATTAATAAACTAGAAGATATTCAGAGACATTTCACAGCCCAGATCGATGGCGGCAAAGAACTCAACTACTGGGAAAGACTACGTAAACTAAATCTGTACTCCCTGGAAAGAAAAAGAAAAAGAGAGGTACACCATAATATATACATGGGAAATGAAAAAAAACTGGTACCAAACCTCAAACTAAACCCAATTACGACCCAAACAACACTGGAAAATAGTAAAGGCAGAATGTGTAGTGTTCCCAAATTAAAGGCCGGCCAATGGACCTCCTCAATACAATACTGAAGGAAAACAGCTTGGTTGTGAGGGGCCAAGACTTTTCACCAGCTTCCAAAGGACTTCAGAAACGTAACAGGGGTCAAAGTTGAAGGCTTCAAAAGAAGACTAGATGCCTGGTTCAGGATAATGCCAGATGAGCCGGGTGTACCTGGCTATGTGCGGTGGAGAGCGCAAGAGAGCAACTCGCTCCTCCACCAAGCCAGGCTTAGAGGCGGAGCCACCAGCTTGACCTTCGTATGAAAAGAGACCAACGCACGGAACTGCTTCGAGGTTACGAGGTATATGTCTTAATCCCCAAGTAACGCCACCAAGTAAAGTCACCTTTTCTACTAGTTAGGTCGAACTTTGCAAATAAGTCGTATTTTCTTATACGACCTACTTTCTGCGGCTAGGTTACGCGAGGTTAGATTAACTCAAGTTAACCTAACTTGACATAACCTACCCTAAAACAAATCAGAAGGTATGTAAAGTCTGAGGAATCATAAAGGACGACTTATTTCTTTTGAAGTTTTTAATTAAAATCCTAACGCGGGTGAAACTAAGAAATGTATTCATTGTGTACAGTAAAAAAACGTTTTCTCGAAACTTATACGAGTAATACCCCCATACTTTAATACAAGCGAAAGTAATTAAAAATTTCAAAATATAAAATATATAACCAGTTCAACCTACTGGGTAAAAAATAGTCACGAGCAAAAATTTAAAGAAATGTTCGACCAACTTGGGCATTTATGACACACACACACACACACACACACACATATATATATATATATATATATATATATATATATATATATATATGAGGGGTCGCGCGTCTTAAGATACCTAAGCGCCACCACAGGCGAAAACGTGTTTTTGATGGATATCACTATTTTCACCCTTCCTCTATCGCGTGGTTTGGGTTATAATGACCTTACGACACTGGAAGTATGGTTGAAAACCTTATGAAGCGAACTACTTTTTTCACCTCATTCTGTGCCAGAAATCGCACCCAAAGTTCGGCATAATAAGAAAATCAAAAAATAAAAAAAATATATATAAAATATGAAAATCTATTCCAAAAACTCATCAACATCTTCATTAGCATACTTAGAACTCTAATTTAGCCAAAAGTGAACTTTCTAGCTCAATTAATAACAGAGATACTATTGCGAGAATATTGCTGAACTTTGGAGGCGATTTCTGGCGAATTTTAATTTTGGCGCTTAGGTCCCGTAAGACGCGAGACCCCTCATATATATATATATATATATGATGAATAAAACCACGAAGGAAAGGAAACACAAAAAGGTGCTCAAGCGCTTTCGTCTAATGACATCCTCAGGAACACTGAAGTACATAAAAGGTTACGGCCTATATATAGGTTACAGAAAGAAAAAAAATAAATAAATAACATACATACACACAAACATATATATATATATATATATATATATATATATGCAATAAACGGAGAAGTAAAAATAAAACTTAAAAATTAAAAATTAGAGGATTAACAAAGAGGCAAACAGATTTGTAAGGAAAAATATCGATTTTTAGCACAAGATCAAATTAATTATAAAAATACAAATTTATACTGGAAATCTGCCCGGGTTTTAACACTTTGCCTTTAGAGTCAAGTTTCGATATATATAAAAATAAAATGAAGATTAAAAGTTAATAAAGTAGCGTACAAGTTTACCAAAGATTTAGCGTCCTACCCTTTTTATCTAAATTTGTTTTGAAGGAATTCAAAACAACAGGATCGAGTTGAAAAAGACCGTTGCTTATGTTGAAGTTATTTGAAAGTTGGATAATGGCAGACTCAAGAATATTTCTATTGACAATGTTGCTAGAATGAAATAAAACTGAAGCATTATTCCAATCAATACAGTGGGATAACTCTGACAAATGGACAAAAAGGGCACTGGACAACTGTCCTGTTCTAACGGAATATTGATGCTGTTTTATACGTGTTTGCAAATCCTTTCCCGTCTGACCTATGTAAAAGGAACCACATTGTTTACACCCAATTTTATAGATAATGCCTGAATTATTGGTAGGGCTATTTTTTATTATGATATTTTTCACAATATTGTTATATGAAAATACTACATTAATATCCAAAAGTTTAAGTACATTAGCAATGCCTAAAAAGCCCGGGAAAAATAGAAGTACTAAAATATTTTTTGACAAAGTACGAGTGTTATTATTGACACGATAGAAAGTTCGTTTTGCCTTGTTGAGACAAGATTCCATAAACGCAGATGGGTAACACAGATCACTTCCAATACCGTTGATTTTTTCCAATTCGGCATCGATGTATTCCGGACTGGCGATCCTAAGGGCGCGGAGAAACATTGATGAAAAAATGGCCTTCTTAGTGGGGTGTCATGTCCCGAGTAAAAGTGTACGTAGGACAAATTGTTTGTTGTTTTCCGATAGATACTAAACTTAAAACCTGGGCTTTCCCTATGTACCCCGCACATCCAAAAATGGGATTGAATTGTCTTGTTCCACTTCTAAAGTAAACTTAATGGAGGGGACTTGATCATTTAACTGAAGGAGGAAGTTATCCAGGTCACGATTCATGGGCCAGATACAGAAAATATCGTCGACGTACCGCAACCAAGGGATGCCAACCCCCAGGATTGATCAGTTTTGACGTTTGTTCATTGTTTACAAAAGTGCCGATTGATGATATGCTTGAGTTTCTCTCCCAAGAATTACATAAGTATGACCTGCCACTACCTTCACACATTGTTTTGGAACTTATTAAGCTTTGCATCAAAGACTGTAAATTCACTTTCAATAACGAGTATTATCAACAAGTTTTTGGGATGGCCATGGGCAACCCCTTATCGCCCCTCCTCTCCAATATTTATATGGAGTTTTTCGAAATTACTTACATTCCGAGAATCCTGGGGTTGGCATCCCTTGGTTGCGGTACGTCGACGATATTTTGTGTATCTTGCCCATGAATCGTGACCTGGATAACTTCCTCCTTCAGTTAAATGATCAAGTCCCCTCCATTAAGTTTACTTTAGAAGTGGAACAAGACAATTCAATCCCATTTTTGGATATGCGGGTACATAGGGAAAGCCCAGGTTTTAAGTTTAGTATCTATCGGAAAACAACAAACAATTTGTCCTACGTACACTTTTACTCGGGACATGACACCCCCACTAAGAAGGCCATTTTTTCATCAATGTTTCTCCGCGCCCTTAGGATCGCCAGTCCGGAATACATCGATGCCGAATGGGAAAAAATCAACGGTATTGGAAGTGATCTGTGTTACCCATCTGCGTTTATGGAATCTTGTCTCAACAAGGCAAAACGAACTTTCTATCGTGTCAATAATAACACTCGTACTTTGTCAAAAAATATTTTAGTACTTCCATTTTTCCCGGGCTTTTTAGGCATTGCTAATGTACTTAAACTTTTGGATATTAATGTAGTATTTTCATATAACAATATTGTGAAAAATATCATAGTAAAAAATAGCCCTACCAATAATTCAGGCATTATCTATAAAATTGGGTGTAAACAATGTGATTCCTTTTACATAGGTCAGACGGGAAAGGATTTGCAAACACGTATAAAATAGCATCAATATTCCGTTAGAACAGGACAGTTGTCCAGTGCTCTTTTTGTCCATTTGTCAGAGTTATCCCACTGTATTGATTGGAATAATGCTTCAGTTTTATTTCATTCTAGCAACATTGTCAATAGAAATATTCTTGAGTCTGCCATTATCCAACTTTCAAATAACTTCAACATAAGGAAAGGTCTTTTTCAACTCGATCCTGTTGTTTTGAATTCCTTCAAAACAAATTTAGATAAAAGGGTAGGACGCTAAATCTTTGGTAAACTTGTACGCTACTTTATTAACTTTTAATCTTCATTTTATTTTTATATATATCGAAACTTGACTCTAAAAGGCAAAGTGTTAAAACCCGGGCAGATTTCCAGTATAAATTTGTATTTTAATAATTCATTTGATCTTGTGCTAAAAATCGATATTTTTCCTTACAAATCTGTTTGCCTCTTTGTTAATCCTCTAATTTTTAATTTTTAAGTTTTATTTTTACTTCTACGTTTATTGCATATATATATATATATATATATATATATATATATATATATATATATATATATGCATTTAACTGCAATGACCACGCAGTATATAAATGAATAGAAACGACATAAGTATTAAGGAACGTTTCTGCACACGAGGAAGAGAAATCACGAATAAATGAAAAATGAGGCAAACCGCCCGGGAATCGAACCCAGGGCCTTCCAATTGCCGGTTGGATGCGCTACCATTACACTACGGACCTCGATCATTCACAAATCGAAACTCTCCGACATAGGGCAGAAACCAATGCCCTGAGAGGGCACCCTCGCAAATCGTGAATATGTGCATTTAACTGCAATGACCACGCAGTATATAAATGAATAGAAACGACATAAGTATTAAGGAACGTTTCTGCACACGAGGAAGAGAAATCACGAATAAATGAAAAATGATGCAAACCGGGAATCGAACCCACTTATGTCGTTTTCTATTCATTTATATACTGCGTGGTCATTGCAGTTAAATGCACATATTCACGATTTGCGAGGGTGCCCTCTCAGGGCATTGGTTTCTGCCCTATGTAGGAGAATTTCGATTTGTGAATGATCGAGGTCCGTAGTGTAATGGTAGCGCATCCAACGGCAATTGGAAGGCCCTGGGTTCGATTCCCGGGCGGTTTGCCTCATTTTTCATTTATTCGTGATTTCTCTTCCTCGTGTGCAGAAACGTTCCTTAATACTTGTGTCGTTTCTATTCATATATATATATATATATGTATGTGTGTAGATATGTATGTATGTATATATATATATATATATATATATATATATATGTTTGTGTGTATGTATGTTATTTATTTTTTTTTTTCTTTCTGTAACCTATATATAGGCCGTAACCTTTTATGTACTTCAGTGTTCCTGAGGATGTCATTAGACGAAAGCGCTTGAGCACCTTTTTGTGTTTCCTTTCCTTCGTGGTTTTATTCATCATAAATATTTTTTCACGTGTTACTTTCGTGAAATAATTTTCATATATACAGGGCGTCCCAAAAAAATGTATACACACTTTAACAGCTGATAGCTCAATTGATGTTTCTTTCTTTCCAAGTTAAACCCATTAGAATTAATAATGGCAGTCAGACTAAGCTTTGAACAAAGGAAATTCATTCTAAAATGCTACTGGAAGTGTGAAAACGCAGTTGAAGTGCAAAGACAGTTTAGGAGGGAGTTTCAAACAGATCCACCAACGCGACTTACCATCACTCGAATTAGAGATAAGTTTGAAGCCGATGGAACTGTTCAGAATGTCCACAAGAAGCGTTCCGGAAGACCACGGACATCGACAAGCCCCACAAAGCAAGAAAGAGTACTGGAAACGTATCACCAAAGTCCAAGAAAATCTGTGCGGCAAGCGAGTCGTGAGGTAGGAATTTCAGAATCGTCTGTCCAACGCATTTTGAAGCGCTGTCAATGGAAAAGTTACATTCCAAGATTAGTCCATGCTATTAATGAAGATGATGATCCGGACCGAAGAGTGGAGTATTGCGAGTGGTACTTGGCACGATGTGGATGTGGATTGGACGAAGGGGTTTCGTAGAATACCCTCCGCGTTCACCAGACCTCACACCACTAGACTTTTTTTTTATGGGGATACTTAAAAGACAAAGTCTACGCTATAAAACCTGCAACAGTCGCTGAATTGAGAGCAGCCATTGAACGAGAATGCACACAAATACCAAACGAAATGTTTCGTGATGTTTGCGATTCCATTGATTCGCGTTATCAGCAGTGCCTGGACCAGAACGGACGTCAGTTTGAAAACAGGCGTTGACAAAACAATTAATAATGTCTGTAGATTCTATTACATTTTGAAAATGAAATGTATTTTAATAAACACTGCCTTTATAATTATTTAAAGTGTGTATACATTTTTTTGGGACGCCCTGTATATATATATATATATATATATATATATATATATATATATATATATATATATTTATCTATACAGGACCTATCAGAGGGGGTCTAGGAGGGCCATTTGGCCTGGGCCTCAAGCTTAAGGAGGGCCTCAAATTTAGAAACTTTCAGGTTTGAATATAATGTTTTGCAGTGAAAGTAATAATTAGGTTTAGCTATGGGCTTCAAAAGCTGGATGTGGCCCGGGCCTCTCTGAACATCTGAGAGGGCTGGTATATATATATATATATATATATATATATATATATATATATATATATATATATGTGTGTGTGTATATACATATATGTATATACACACACACACACACATATATTATATATATATATTATATATATATATATATTATATACTGTGTGTGTGTGTGTGTCTGTATATACAATTTATTGTTCTTTGCTACATATAGAAGGTATACAATAAGTGTACAGAGTAACATAACACACACACACACACACATATATATATATATATATATATATATGATGAATTTCACGTGTTACTTTCGTGAAATAATTTTCATATATATATATATATATATATATAAATTAGAAGTGGTCGAAGTTGGTACCAGAAAGCGAATAAACATCCAGTAGGTGTCGTTTCATCTATGAAATGTGAAAATCACAAAGAAATGCATTTTGATAAAAGATCAGAATGCGAATTTAGCTTTTAAGTTTTTAAGTTTTTCTGTTGTCGCTTCATGCGTAAAATCCCGTATGCGGCATACGCGCAACCAAACAAAGCAAACCCAAAATTATTAACTTGTTTCTATCAGCATAAATATCAACGTTTTGCTTGTATTTTTATATAATTATTAATTATGCATTTTTATTAAAAAATAATGGTAAAATATTATATTTCCTGTGACCGTTCACGCTTATTTCTTTTCTTACATATTGCTATTCGCATTAACACTTTTCATTATGTTTCAGATTTTCCGGTGTAAATAATGCCGAAAGCGAAAACAAGACACCTGACCAGAAAGAAAAGTGAAGAAAAGTATGGAGGTGGTCCTTGTGAATTATTAATGACCGAACCAAGCACTTACAGGCAGCTGATTCAATACTATTATGACCTTAATCATGCTAACCCTGGCGCAGATTTTTGAGCCTTAGTGCAGCAAGTTAGCAAGGATTTAAAATCCATTTGGTCTTCAGTGAATCCAAGGCTGCCTTTGATTAATGACAAATCCATTGACAGAAAGGTTAAAGACCTATTCACTCTTGTGAAAGACATTAATCGCAAGCATGCTAAGGCAAGTGTCAAGCAAGCGAAATCTGGATGCTAACTTAGACAAACTTTTTTGATATTTCTGCCTGTTCCTGTTCTTTGGATATTTTGCCTTGCAGTGATTCAAGAGTATACTGTAAGAAGGACAAGTGTACACAAGAACACATCATCTGTGTTTGCCCTCGAAATGCAAGGATGCCACTTGAAGAAAGAGCATACCTTCGTGATCAGCGATCCAAAACAGGTCCTAAGGGTGCATACCAGCTGTCTTCAGTGGACACAGCTGCTGCCAAAGAGACAGGAAGGCCAAACAAGGACAGCAACATGTACTACCTCAGGAGGAAGTTGAGCTAGTAGGATCTTTCATACAGCCTACAGAGTTGCCTGGACTTACAAGCAGTTCATCTGATGGCGAGGTTAGTTTCCGTTTATTTATATTAATTATATATATAATTAAAAATAAATAAATAAATAAACAGAAAACGCATTAATATTTTCCATTTATTTTCAGGAAGGAGAAGATGAATGGCAGCCTAGGAAGAGGCCTTCAGGGGACTACAGCCTTTTAAAGTTTCCCAGATATGCTATGGAACTTGTCAGAGGTGAATGTTCATCAAATCTGGGCGCAGCTCTTGGGAATACCTTGCTCCATGACATCAAACACCTACTGAGACCTGAAGTTGACATCAATCACATCATGATTGACAAGTGCAAATTAGACAGGGCCAAAGCCCAAATTAGGGTAGTTAGTGAGGGTGTGGAAACAGAGAAAAAGACAGCTCATTTTGTGGGTGTGGATGGGAAGGTTGACGAGAATACCATGACTTACAGAGAAATAGAGACACCTGAAGGGGGAACTGTTCTCAGAAAGTGTGTTGACGCAGAACATCACCTCACCTTCACCTATGAAGATGGAAAATCTCCTGGCGCCTACTTGACCCACAGAACAATTCCTGTTATAGGCGTCACTGGTGAGGTCCTTGCTCAGGAGACATTCAGTGTTCTTGAAGAATATAATAGCCTTGAAAGTATCCGAGCCATTCTTCTTGATAATACCGCAACCAACACTGGCTGGAAGAGTGGTTAGTGGTAAAATTTGAAGAAACTCTGGGGAGGAAATTGCACACTATTGGTTGCGCATTGCATCAGAATGAACTCCCACTAAAAGCTCTTTTCAAAAAAATGGATGGAGTGACAACTGGCCCAAGAAGTTTCAGCGGGCCCCTTGGGCAAAGGAGCGCAGAAGATATCCAGGATGAACCTCAGGTACAGTTTGAAGCTGTGGAAACTCCAATCATTGAAGGGTACATTCCAGAGGAAGTACTGAAAGTCCTCAGTCATGATCAAAGGCTTCTGTATGAGTATTGCAGAGGGATCGGATCAGGAAGAGTAGTTGACAGATGGGCTGCTTGGAAGATTGGTCCACTTAACCATACAAGATGGTTAACTCTTGCCATACGACTTCTTTGTTTGTACACAAGAGACAACAGACCAAACCTGAATTTGAAAAAGTTGGTCCATTACATTGTTCGAGTTTATGCTCCTGCATGGTTTGAGATAAAGGCATCCTCTAAGCTGCATGATTCTCCTCACATCCTCTTCTCTGCTATCAGCCGACTGAGGCTGATTCCATTTAATGATGTGAAACGCATTGTGAAGCAGAACATCCAGGGTAATGTTTTCTGCCTCCGACCTGAGAACATCCTCTATGCCATGGTGAAAGATGATGAAGACAGAATCAGGAATCTGGGCTTCAGACTATACTCACTCTCAGACACAGGTAAATTTTGCGCTTCTTGTAATTATATTATTTTTTTTTTTGCCAAAGCTGAGTTATTCTCCAAAAAATATGGAAAAAATTTTATAATTGCCACTTTAAGTGGGTAATTTGTTTGTATTATTGAAACGGCAATATTTGAGTACTATTTTTCATTTATATTTATATTTTTATTTATATTTATATTTTCATTTATATTTTCATTTTCATTTTTCATTTATAGAATGAAGAGCAACCAGGAAGCAGGGAAGAAAATTCCCCAGGTGAATTGGAATGCAAATCACTGGCATGAGCTCATCGACCTCACTGACCCTGATGTCATGGAACCACCTACCACACAGCACCTATCTGATAAAGAAATCCAGTCATTCATGGACACTAACTCTAAGCCAGACATTCCAGACTTGCCTTCTCACTCTCAGAGTGTTGAGAGGAGTGTGAAATTAGTGACAGAGGCTTCCCATACCGTGTACGGGTTCGAAACTCGTCACAGATGTATCTTTACTAAAGTACTGAGCAGGAAGATGCGTCCTGCATTTATGTCAAAAGGACATTATTCTCAATCTTATGATGATTTATATGAATAGTTTTCGTTTTACATGAGAACATGTGATTTATTTGGATTTATCACCTTTTGAAAGTATTTTTTCAAGTTTTGTAGCCAAAATATGTGAATAAATTAGCAAAAATGCATGTTTTTTCAACGAAATTTTATCATTTTACACTTAAAACACATGATATACATTAGGCATTGTCTCCTCTTGGGATAGAAAATGATACTGAGTTGCTACATCTATAATTAGTTAATATTATGTCTTCAAAAATGACGAGTTTACCTATCGCGGATGACGAAAATTGGGTCAAAAACCATAACAAACTTTAATTGCAAATCCGCAAGCAGGCCCTTATCCGTTTGCTCTAAAAATGTTTTTGGGTTCATTTCTCAACCAAACCTAACTACTGGGCACTTATTCACCTTGCGATTTCAAAACATGTGGAAAATCGACCCGCCCTAAATATATATATATATATATATATATATATATATATATATGATGAATAAAACCACGAAGGAAAGGAAACACAAAATGGTGCTCAAGCGCTTTCGTCTAATGACATCCTCGGGAACACTGAAGTATATAAAAAGGTTAAGCCTATTATAGGTTACAGAAAGAAAAAAAGAAAAAATAAATAACATACATACACACAAACACATATATATATATATATATATATATATACATACATATCTATATATACAAATACATACATACATACATATATATACAATAAACAGAGAAGTAAAAATAATAAAAAATTAAAAATTAAAACCTTAAAGGATTACCAATGAGGCGTACAGATTGTAAGGAAAAATATCGATTTTTAGCACAAGATCAAATGGATTATAAAAATACAAATTTATACTGGAACTCTGCCGGGTTTTAGCACAATGCTGCCTATGGTCAGGTTTCGATATATATAAAAATAAAAAAATAAAATGCAAATTAAAAGTTAATCGATTTTAGCACAAGATCAAATGGATTATAAAAATACAAATTTATACTAGAACTCTGTCCGGGTTTTAACATATTGCTGCCTATGGTCAGGTTTCGATATATAAAAAAAATAAAATGCAAATTAAAAGTTAATAAAGTAGAAGACAAGTTTACCAAGATTTAATGTTTTACACTTCTTATCTAAATCTGCTTTAAAGGAATTCAACATAACAGGATCGAGTTGAAAAAGACCTTTGCTTATGTTGAAGTTATTTGAAAGTTGGATAATGGCAGACTCAAGAATATTTCTATTAACAATGTTGCTTGAATGGAATAAAACTGAAGCATTATTCCAATCAATACAGTGGGCTAACTCTGACAAATGGACAAAAAGGGCACTGGACAACTGTCCTGTTCTAACGGAATATTGATGCTGTTTTATACGTGTGTGCAAATCCTTTCCCGTCTGACCTATGTAAAAGGAATCACATTGTTTACAACCAATTTTATAGATAATGCCTGAATTATTGGTAGGGCTATTTTTTACTATGATATTTTTCACAATATTGTTATATGAAAATACTACATTAATATCCAAAAGTTTAAGTACATTAGCAATGCCTAAAAAGCCCGGGAAAAATGGAAGTACTAAAATATTTTTTGACAAAGTACGAGTGTTAATATTGACACGATAGAAAGTTCGTTTTGCCTTGTTGAGACAAGATTCCATAAACGCAGATGGATAACACAAATCACTTCCAATACCGTTGATTTTTTCAAATTCGGCATCGATGTATTCCGGACTGGCGATCCTAAGGGCGCGGAGAAACATTGATGAAAATATGGCCTTCTTAATGGGGGTATCATGTCCCGAGTAAAAGTGTACGTAGGACAAATTGTTTGTCGTTTTCCGATAGATACTAAACTTAAAACCTGGGCTTTCCCTATGTACACGCACATCCAAAAATGGGATTGAATTGTGTAAAACATTAAATCTTTGGTAAACTTATCTTCTACTTTATTAACTTTTAATTTGCATTTTATTTTTTTATATATCGAAACCTGACCATAGGCAGCAATATGTTAAAACCCGGACAGAGTTCTAGTATAAATTTGTATTTTTATAATCCATTTGATCTTGTGCTAAAAATCGATTAACTTTTAATTTGCATTTTTTTTTTTTTTTTTTTTTTATATATATCGAAACCTGACCATAGGCAGCATTGTGCTAAAACCCGGCAGAGTTCCAGTATAAATTTGTATTTTTATAATCCATTTGATCTTGTGCTAAAAATCGATATTTTTCCTTACAATCTGTACGCCTCATTGGTAATCCTTTAAGGTTTTAATTTTTAATTTTTTATTATTTTTACTTCTCTGTTTATTGTACAGGGTGTCCCGTAAGTCTGGACCCATAGGGAAAAATAATAAAATTACAAAATAGTCCAAAAATTTATTACATAATCTGTTCAAAGTGTCCGCCGTTGTGTCGCACACATAGTTGAAGACGCAATCTCCACTGCGACAGCACTTTCTGAATCACAGTCGCAGAAATTTCTTGACACGCCTCCACAATGCGTGCTTTAAGGTGGAAAATGTTCTGAAGTTTGACCTCGTACACTTTGGCTTTCAAGTGGCCCCACAAATAAAACTCCAGCGGAGTAAGATCATAATAAAAAAATAATAAAAATAATAATAAAAATAATAAAAAAATATATTATAAATAAATTTTTAGACTATTTTGTAATTTTATTATTTTTCCCTATGGGTCCAGACTTACGGGACACCCTGTATATATATGTATGTATGTATGTATGTATGTATTTGTATATATAGATATGTAATATATATATATATATATGTGTGTTTGTGTGTATGTATGTTATTTATTTTTTCTTTTTTCTTTCTGTAACCTATATATAGGCTTAACCGTTTTATATACTTCAGTGTTCCTGAGGATGTCATTAGACGAAAGCGCTTGAGCACCATTTTGTGTTTCCTTCCTTCGTGGTTTTATTCATCATAAATATTTTTCACGTGTTACCTTCGTGAAATAATTTTTCATATAATGCTCACCACGCGTTCCTTCGGCTTGCTGTTCCCTCTCTTGTCTCCGTTTGTGTCCGTGTTTTCTTCTACATTAATGAAGGGGCATGCAATTCGTATCCGACGGAAGTTTCTTACTAAGTGTCTGGAGGAGCAAGTTCTTCCCAAATCCCTGCTTCCGATTCGCCTCAGACAAATTGACGACCATCCGTTCAACAACTTCAGCAGATTAATTTTAAAGAAACATATTGAAGTCACCAGACAAAATGAGTGGTCCGCCTTCAAAAATTTAAACATCGCCAAACATAATTTTGTAACCGTTATTCCCCAACCGTGGATCCAACCTTTGTTGATGAAATTTACAACGAGTTGCGTCGGAGAACTACTTCACTTCGTAACATTTTGGATCGGAAAATTAAAAGTCTCATTCGAGATAGTCAGTGGAGTAAAAAGCAAGCTCAAAGTGTGTTTGAACCTTTCTTCGAAAAACATTAGTGACGATGCAAAAGTGCCCTTGGATATGGTATGTCCTTTTTTATTGTTAAAAACCTTCGGCTTTACAAATTTGTTATAGTCTCGCGTGTTTTGAAAAACAGTGTAATCTCCCTCAGTATTTGTTTAACATAGTTAAAGGCCTCGTTTATAGTGCGGCGAATGGTAATTACGAAGATAACTTTCCTAACGTTTTCGCAATAGCCTTTCACAATTAAAAAAAGATGGGGAGCTCCATATTACTAAAGCAGACAAGGCTAACACCATAGTTATTAGGACAAAGTGGACTACATCGGAAAGATGAACGAGCTTCTCCAGGACCCCGCCACATACACCAAACTTAGGAAGAACCCGCAGGATGACGTCATCAAATCATTTAATAGTGGCTTGAAACGCCTTCTCAAAGATCATAAGAACTTAATTCCGCTTTTCATGTCACTTCACCTGCTCTGCCCTACCTTTACGGTCTTATTAAAACCCACAAACCTGGTAACCCTATGCGCCCTATTATTAGCTCGGTGGGCTCTATTACTTATAAACTCTCCAAATGGCTTGTCAAAGTCTTGTCCCCCATTCTCGGAACAATCTCTGATTCACATGTAAAAAATTCATGGATCTTACGGAAAAATTGAATAATGTACGTACTGAAACTAACGATAAATTGATTAGTTTTGATGTTTGTTCATTGTTTACAAAAGTGCCGATTGACGATATGCTTGACTTTCTCTCCCAAGAATTACATAAGTATGACCTGCCACTACCTTCACACATTGTTTTGGAACTCATTAAGCTTTGCATCAAAGACTGTAAATTTACTTTCAATAACGAGTATTATCAACAAGTTTTTGGGATGGCTATGGGCAACCCCTTATCGCCCCTCCTCTCCAATATTATATGGAGTTTTTCGAAATTACCTATATTCCGAGAATCCTGGGGGTTGGCATCCCTTGGTTGCGGTACGTCGACGATATTTTGTGTATCTGGCCCATGAATCGTGACCTGGATAGCTTCCTCCTTCAGTTAAATGATCAAGTCCCCTCCATTAAGTTTACTTTAGAAGTTGAGCAAGACAATTCATCCCATTTTTGGATGTGCGTGTACATAGGGAAAGCCCAGGTTTTAAGTTTAGTATCTATCGGAAAACGACAAACAATTTGTCCTACGTACACTTTTACTCGGGACATGATACCCCATTAAGAAGGCCATATTTTCATCAATGTTTCTCCGCGCCCTTAGGATCGCCAGTCCGGAATACATCGATGCCGAATTGGAAAAAATCAACGGTATTGGAAGTGATTTGTGTTATCCATCTGCGTTTATGGAATCTTGTCTCAACAAGGCAAAACGAACTTTCTATCGTGTCAATATTAACACTCGTACTTTGTCAAAAATATTTTAGTACTTCCATTTTTCCCGGGCTTTTTAGGCATTGCTAATGTACTTAAACTTTTGGATATTAATGTAGTATTTTCATATAACAATATTGTGAAAAATATCATAGTAAAAATAGCCCTACCAATAATTCAGGCATTATCTATAAAATTGGTTGTAAACAATGTGATTCCTTTTACATAGGTCAGACGGGAAAGGATTTGCACACACGTATAAAACAGCATCAATATTCCGTTAGAACAGGACAGTTGTCCAGTGCCCTTTTTGTCCATTTGTCAGAGTTAGCCCACTGTATTGATTGGAATAATGCTTCAGTTTTATTCCATTCAAGCAACATTGTTAATAGAAATATTCTTGAGTCTGCCATTATCCAACTTTCAAATAACTTCAACATAAGCAAAGGTCTTTTTCAACTCGATCCTGTTATGTTGAATTCCTTTAAAGCAGATTTAGATAAGAAGTGTAAAACATTAAATCTTTGGTAAACTTGTCTTCTACTTTATTAACTTTTAATTTGCATTTTATTTTTTTATATATATCGAAACCTGACCATAGGCAGCAATATGTTAAAACCCGGACAGAGTTCTAGTATAAATTTGTATTTTTATAATCCATTTGATCTTGTGCTAAAAATCGATTAACTTTTAATTTGCATTTTATTTATTTTTTTTATATATATATCGAACCTGACCATAGGCAGCATTGTGCTAAAACCCGGCAGAGTTCCAGTATAAATTTGTATTTTATAATCCATTTGATCTTGTGCTAAAAATCGATATTTTTCCTTACAATCTGTACGCCTCATTGGTAATCCTTTAAGGTTTTAATTTTAATTTTTTATTATTTTTACTTCTCTGTTTATTGTATATATATGTATGTATATGTATGTATGTATTTGTATATATAGATATGTATGTATATATATATATATATATGTGTGTTTGTGTGTATGTATGTTATTTATTTTTTCTTTTTTCTTTCTGTAACCTATATATAGGCTTAACCTTTTTATATACTTCAGTGTTCCTGAGGATTCATTAGACGAAAGCGCTTGAGCACCATTTTGTGTTTCCTTTCCTTCGTGGTTTTATTCATCATAAATATTTTTCACGTGTTACTTCGTGAAATAATTTTCATATAATGCTCACCACGCGTTTCTTCGGCTTGCTGTTCCTCTCTTGTCTCCGTTTGTGTCCGTGTTTTCTTCTACATTAATGAAGGGGCATGCAATTCGTATCCGACGGAAGTTTCTTACTAAGTGTCTGGAGGAGCAAGTTCTTCCAAATCCCTGCTTCCGATTCGCCTCAGACAAATTGACGACCATCCGTTCAACAACTTCAGCAGATTATTTTAAAGAAACATATTGAAGTCACCAGACAAAATGAGTGGTCCGCCTTCAAAAATTTAAACATCGCCAAACATAATTTTGTAACCGTTATTCCCCAACCGTGGATCCAACCTTTGTTTGATGAAATTTACAACGAGTTGCGTCGGAGAACTACTTCACTTCGTAACATTTGGATCGGAAAATTAAAAGTCTCATTCGAGATAGTCAGTGGAGTAAAAAGCAAGCTCAAAGTGTGTTTTGAACCTTTCTTCGAAAAACATTAGTGACGATGCAAAAAGTGCCCTTGGATATGGTATGTCCTTTTTTTTGTTAAAAAACCTTCGGCTTTACAAATTTGTTATAGTCTCGCGTGTTTTGAAAAACAGTGTAATCTCCCTCAGTATTTGTTTAACATAGTTAAAGGCCTCGTTTATAGTGCGGCGAATGGTAATTACGAAGATAACTTTCCTAAACGTTTTCGCAATAGCCTTTCACAATTAAAAAAAGATGGGGAGCTCCATATTACTAAAGCAGACAAGGCTAACACCATAGTTATTATGGACAAAGTGGACTACATCGAAAGATGAACGAGCTTCTCCAGGACCCCGCCACATACACCAAACTTAGGAAGAACCCGCAGGATGACGTCATCAAATCATTTAATAGTGGCTTGAAACGCCTTCTCAAAGATCATAAGAACTTAATTCCGCTTTCATGTCCACTTCACCTGCTCTGCCCTACCTTTACGGTCTTATTAAAACCCACAAACCTGGTAACCCTATGCGCCCTATTATTAGCTCGGTGGGCTCTATTACTTATAAACTCTCCAAATGGCTTGTCAAAGTCTTGTCCCCATTCTCGGAACTATCTCTGATTCACATGTAAAAAATTCCATGGATCTTACGGAAAAATTGAATAATGTACGTACTGAAACTAACGATAAATTGATTAGTTTTGATGTTTGTTCATTGTTTACAAAAGTGCCGATTGACGATATGCTTGACTTTCTCTCCCAAGAATTACATAAGTATGACCTGCCACTACCTTCACACATTGTTTTGGAACTCATTAAGCTTTGCATCAAAGACTGTAATTTACTTTCAATAACGAGTATTATCAACAAGTTTTTGGGATGGCTATGGGCAACCCCTTATCGCCCCTCCTCTCCAATATTTATATGGAGTTTTTCGAAATTACCTATATTCCGAGAATCCTGGGGGTTGGCATCCCTTGGTTGCGGTACGTCGACGATATTTTGTGTATCTGGCCCATGAATCGTGACCTGGATAGCTTCCTCCTTCAGTTAAATGATCAAGTCCCCCATTAAGTTTACTTTAGAAGTTGAGCAAGACAATTCAATCCCATTTTTGGATGTGCGTGTACATAGGGAAAGCCCAGGTTTTAAGTTTAGTATCTATCGGAAAACGACAAACAATTTGTCCTACGTACACTTTTACTCGGGACATGATACCCCCATTAAGAAGGCCATATTTTCATCAATGTTTCTCCGCGCCCTTAGGATCGCCAGTCCGGAATACATCGATGCCGAATTGGAAAAAATCAACGGTATTGGAAGTGATTTGTGTTATCCATCTGCGTTTATGGAATCTTGTCTCAACAAGGCAAACGAACTTTCTATCGTGTCAATATTAACACTCGTACTTTGTCAAAAAAATATTTTAGTACTTCCATTTTTCCCGGGCTTTTTAGGCATTGCTAATGTACTTAAACTTTTGGATATTAATGTAGTATTTTCATATAACAATATTGTGAAAAATATCATAGTAAAAAATAGCCCTACCAATAATTCAGGCATTATCTATAAAATTGGTTGTAAACAATGTGATTCCTTTTACATAGGTCAGACGGGAAAGGATTTGCACACACGTATAAAACAGCATCAATATTCCGTTAGAACAGGACAGTTGTCCAGTGCCCTTTTTGTCCATTTGTCAGAGTTAGCCCACTGTATTGATTGGAATAATGCTTCAGTTTTATTCCATTCAAGCAACATTGTTAATAGAAATATTCTTGAGTCTGCCATTATCCAACTTTCAAATAACTTCAACATAAGCAAGGTCTTTTTCAACTCGATCCTGTTATGTTGAATTCCTTTAAAGCAGATTTAGATAAGAAGTGTAAAACATTAAATCTTTGGTAAACTTGTCTTCTACTTTATTAACTTTTAATTTGCATTTTATTTTTTTATATATATCGAAACCTGACCATAGGCAGCAATATGTTAAAACCCGGACAGAGTTCTAGTATAAATTTGTATTTTTATAATCCATTTGATCTTGTGCTAAAATCGATTATTTTAATTTGCATTTTATTTTTTTTTTTTATATATATATCGAAAACCTGACCATAGGCAGCATTGTGCTAAAACCCGGCAGAGTTCCAGTATAAATTTGTATTTTTATAATCCATTTGATCTTGTGCTAAAAATCGATATTTTTCCTTACAATCTGTACGCCTCATTGGTAATCCTTTAAGGTTTTAATTTTAATTTTTTATTATTTTTACTTCTCTGTTTATTGTATATATATGTATGTATGTATGTATGTATGTATTTGTATATATAGATATGTATGTATATATATATATATATATGTGTGTTTGTGTGTATGTATGTTATTTATTTTTTCTTTTTTTCTTTCTGTAACCTATATATAGGCTTAACCTTTTTATATACTTCAGTGTTCCTGAGGATGTCATTAGACGAAAGCGCTTGAGCACCATTTTGTGTTTCCTTTCGTTCGTGGTTTTATTCATCATAAATATTTTTCACGTGTTACCTTCGTGAAATAATTTTCATATAATGCTCACCACGCGTTTCTTCGGCTTGCTGTTCCCTCTCTTGTCTCCGTTTGTGTCCGTGTTTTCTTCTACATTAATGAAGGGGCATGCAATTCGTATCCGACGGAAGTTTCTTACTAAGTGTCTGGAGGAGCAAGATCTTCCCAAATCCCTGCTTCCGATTCGCCTCAGACAAATTGACGACCATCCGTTCAACAACTTCAGCAGATTAATTTTAAAGAAACATATTGAAGTCACCAGACAAAATGAGTGGTCCGCCTTCAAAAATTTAAACATCGCCAAACATAATTTTGTAACCGTTATTCCCCAACCGTGGATCCAACCTTTGTTTGATGAAATTTACAACGAGTTGCGTCGGAGAACTACTTCACTTCGTAACATTTTGGATCGGAAAATTAAAAGTCTCATTCGAGTAGTCAGTGGAGTAAAAAAGCAAGCTCAAAGTGTGTTTTGAACCTTTCTTCGAAAACATTAGTGGACGATGCAAAAGTGCCCTTGGATATGGTATGTCCTTTTTTATTGTTAAAAAACCTTCGGCTTTACAAATTTGTATAGTCTCGCGTGTTTTGAAAAACAGTGTAATCTCCCTCAGTATTTGTTTAACATAGTTAAAGGCCTCGTTTTAGTGCGGCGAATGGTAATTACGAAGATAACTTTCCTAAACGTTTTCGCAATAGCCTTTCACAATTAAAAAAAGATGGGGAGCTCCTATTACTAAAGCAGACAGACAGGCTACACCATAGTTATTATGGACAAAGTGGACTACATCGGAAGATGAACGAGCTTCTCCAGGACCCGCCACATACACCAAACTTAGGAAGAACCCGCAGGATGACGTCATCAAATCATTTAATAGTGGCTTGAAACGCCTTCTCAAAGATCATAAGAACTTAATTTCCGCTTTTCATGTCCACTTCACCTGCTCTGCCCTACCTTTACGGTCTTATTAAAACCCACAAACCTGGTAACCCTATGCGCCCTATTATTAGCTCGGTGGGCTCTATTACTTATAAACTCTCCAAATGGCTTGTCAAAGTCTTGTTTTTCATTCTCGGAACTATCTCTGATTCACATGTAAAAATTCCATGGATCTTACGGAAAAATTGAATAATGTACGTACTGAAACTAACGATAATTGATTAGTTTTGATGTTTGTTCATTGTTTACAAAAGTGCCGATTGACGATATGCTTGACTTTCTCTCCCAAGAATTACATAAGTATGACCTGCCACTACCTTCACACATTGTTTTGGAACTCATTAAGCTTTGCATCAAGACTGTAAATTTACTTTCAATAACGAGTATTATCAACAAGTTTTGGGATGGCTATGGGCAACCCCTTATCGCCCCTCCTCTCCAATATTTATATGGAGTTTTTCGAAATTACCTATATTCCGAGAATCCTGGGGGTTGGCATCCCTTGGTTGCGGTACGTCGACGATATTTTGTGTATCTGGCCCATGAATCGTGACCTGGATAGCTTCCTCCTTCAGTTAAATGATCAAGTCCCCTCCATTAAGTTTACTTAGAAGTTGAGCAAGACAATTCAATCCCATTTTTGGATGTGCGTGTACATAGGGAAAGCCCAGGTTTTAAGTTTTAGTATCTATCGGAAAACGACAAACAATTTGTCCTACGTACACTTTTACTCGGGACATGATACCCCCATTAAGAAGGCCATATTTTCATCAATGTTTCTCCGCGCCCTTAGGATCGCCAGTCCGGAATACATCGATGCCGAATTGGAAAAAATCAACGGTATTGGAAGTGATTTGTGTTATCCATCTGCGTTTATGGAATCTTGTCTCAACAAGGCAAAACGAACTTTCTATCGTGTCAATATTAACACTCGTACTTTGTCAAAAATATTTTAGTACTTCCATTTTTCCCGGGCTTTTTAGGCATTGCTAATGTACTTAAACTTTTGGATATTAATGTAGTATTTTCATATAACAATATTGTGAAAAATATCATAGTAAAAAATAGCCCTACCATAATTCAGGCATTATCTATAAAATTGGTTGTAAACAATGTGATTCCTTTTACATAGGTCAGACGGGAAAGGATTTGCACACACGTATAAAACAGCATCAATATTCCGTTAGAACAGGACAGTTGTCCAGTGCCCTTTTTGTCCATTTGTCAGAGTTAGCCCACTGTATTGATTGGAATAATGCTTCAGTTTTTATTCCATTCAAGCAACATTGTTAATAGAAATATTCTTGAGTCTGCCATTATCCAACTTTCAAATAACTTCAACATAAGCAAAGGTCTTTTTCAACTCGATCCTGTTATGTTGAATTCTTTAAAGCAGATTTAGATAAGAAGTGTAAAACATTAAATCTTTGGTAAACTTGTCTTCTACTTTATTAACTTTTAATTTGCATTTTATTTTTTTATATATATCGAAACCTGACCATAGGCAGCAATATGTTAAAACCCGGACAGAGTTCTAGTATAAATTTGTATTTTTATAATCCATTTGATCTTGTGCTAAAAATCGATTACTTTTAATTTGCATTTTATTTTTTTTTTTATATATATATCGAAACCTGACCAAAGGCAGCATTGTGCTAAAACCCGGCAGAGTTCCAGTATAAATTTTATTTTATAATCCATTTGATCTTGTGCTAAAAATCGATATTTTTCCTTACAATCTGTACGCCTCATTGGTATCCTTTAAGTTTTAATTTTTAATTTTTTTTATTTTTACTTCTCTGTTTATTGTATATATTGTATGTATGTATGTATGTATGTATTTGTATATATGATATGTATGTATATATATATATATATGTGTGTTTGTGTGTATGTATGTTATTTATTTTTCTTTTTTTTCTTTCTGTAACCTATATATAGCTTAACCTTTTATATACTTCAGTGTTCCTGAGGATGTCATTAGACGAAAGCGCTTGAGCACCATTTTGTGTTTCCTTTCCTTCGTGTTTTATTCATCATAAATATTTTTCACGTGTTACCTTCGTGAAATAATTTTCATATAATGCTCACCACGCGTTTCTTTCGGCTTGCTGTTCCCTCTCTTGTCTCCGTTTGTGTCCGTGTTTTCTTCTACATTAATGAAGGGGCATGCAATTCGTATCCGACGGAAGTTTCTTACTAAGTGTCTGGAGGAGCAAGTTCTTCCCAATCCTGCTTTCCGATTCGCCTCAGACAAATTGACGACCATCCGTTCAACAACTTCAGCAGATTAATTTTAAGAAAACTATTGAAGTCACCAGACAAATGAGTGGTCCGCCTTCAAAAATTTAAACATCCGCCAAACATAATTTTGTAACCGTTATTCCCCACCGTGGATCCAACCTTTGTTGATGAAATTTACAACGAGTTGCGTCGGAGAACTACTTCACTTCGTAACATTTTGGATCGGAAAATTAAAAGTCTCATTCGAGATAGTCAGTGGAGTAAAAAAGCAAGCTCAAAGTGTGTTTTGAACCTTTCTTCGAAAAACTTAGTGACGATGCAAAAAGTGCCCTTGATATGGTATGTCCTTTTTTATTGTTAAAAAACCTTCGGCTTTACAAATTTGTTATAGTCTCGCGTGTTTTGAAAAACAGTGTAATCTCCCTCAGTATTTGTTTAACATAGTTAAAGGCCTCGTTTATAGTGCGGCGAATGGTAATTACGAAGATAACTTTCCTAAACGTTTTCGCAATAGCCTTTCACAATTAAAAAAGATGGGGAGCTCCATATTACTAAGAGCAGACAAGGCTAACACCATAGTTATTATGGACAAAGTGGACTACATCGGAAAGATGAACGAGCTTCTCCAGGACCCCGCCACATACACCAAACTTAGGAAGAACCCGCAGGATGACGTCATCAATCATTTAATAGTGGCTTGAAACGCCTTCTCAAAGATCATAAGAACTTAATTCCGCTTTCATGTCCACTTCACCTGCTCTGCCCTACCTTTACGGTCTTATTAAAACCCACAAACCTGTAACCCTATGCGCCCTATTATTAGCTCGGTGGGCTCTATTACTTATAAACTCTCCAAATGGCTTGTCAAAGTCTTGTCCCCATTCTCGGAACTATCTCTGATTCACATGTAAAAATTCCATGATCTTACGGAAAAATTGAATAATGTACGTACTGAAACTAACGATAAATTGATTAGTTTTGATGTTTGTTCATTGTTTACAAAAGTGCCGATTGACGATATGCTTGACTTTCTCTCCCAAGAATTACATAAGTATGACCTGCCACTACCTTCACACATTGTTTTGGAACTCATTAAGCTTTGCATCAAAGACTGTAAATTTACTTTCAATAACGAGTATTATCAACAAGTTTTTGGGATGGCTATGGGCAACCCCTTATCGCCCCTCCTCTCCAATATTTTATGGTTTTTCGAAATTACCTATATTCCGAGAATCCTGGGGTTGGCATCCCTTGGTTGCGGTACGTCGACGATATTTTGTGTATCTGGCCCATGAATCGTGACCTGATAGCTTCCTCCTTCAGTTAAATGATCAAGTCCCCTCCATTAAGTTTACTTTAGAAGTTGAGCAAGACAATTCAATCCCATTTTTGGATGTGCGTGTACATAGGGAAAGCCCAGGTTTTAAGTTTAGTATCTATCGGAAAACGACAAACAATTTGTCCCACGTACACTTTTTACTCGGGACATGATACCCCCATTAAGAGGCCATATTTTTCATCAATGTTTCTCCGCGCCCTTAGGATCGCCAGTCCGGAATACATCGATGCCGAATTGGAAAAAATCAACGGTATTGGAAGTGATTTGTGTTATCCATCTGCGTTTATGGAATCTTGTCTCAACAAGGCAAAACGAACTTTCTATCGTGTCAATATTAACACTCGTACTTTGTCAAAAAATATTTTAGTACTTCCATTTTTCCCGGGCTTTTTAGGCATTGCTAATGTACTTAAACTTTTGGATATTAATGTAGTATTTTCATATAACAATATTGTGAAAATATCATAGTAAAAATAGCCCTACCAATAATTCAGGCATTATCTATAAAATTGGTTGTAAACAATGTGATTCCTTTTACTAGGTCAGACGGGAAAGGATTTGCACACACGTATAAAACAGCATCAATATTCCGTTAGAACAGGACAGTTGTCCAGTGCCCTTTTTGTCCATTTGTCAGAGTT